>RDPX01000040.1:2848289-2931426 GCA_003991215.1 Morbakka virulenta
TACTCCTAAAGATTAGTTCTCTTGTTACTCCTAAAGATTAATTTTCTTGTTACTCCTAAAGATTAGTTCTCTTGCTACTCCTAAAGATTAGTTTTCTTGCTACTCTTAAAGATTGGTTTTCTTGTTACTCCTAAAGATTAGTTCTCTTGCTACTCCTAAAGATTAGTTCTCTTGCTACTCCTAAAGCTTAATTTTCCTGCTACTCCTAAAGATTAGTTTTCTTGCTACTCCTAAAGATTAGTTTTCTTGCTACTCCTAAAGATTAGTTCTCTTGCTACTTCTAACGATTAGTCACTTGCTACTTCTGAACACAAGTTCTCTTTTTCGACTCCATTCTGCCTTCCTGCTTCTAAATTGATTATTTAGGCGTTTTTCTGGTATTTTTACTGTAATTCAGGTTCTTTTTTTTTCCTTATAATCATTTGACTTTCTTTTAAAATTTTTTGATCGATTTATTATTTGATATCTTTTAAACTGCATTTGTAATTATTCGTTGTCCTAAGAACTATAAGGTACCCGAAGAACTTTTAAGTTTTGACATTTTAAAATTACTTGTGTTGTTTTCAACTTTCATTTTCTGTTTTCGATTTTCAGTCATTGTTTATGTTTTCTTCAAAAGCTGCTTCTCCAACCACTATGTTTCTCTTCCCCTAATTGTAATATTTTCTTTTCCTATCATTTTTGTTTTTCTATATACAGTATTTCATTTTCAGTTTTACCTCACTCTTCTTCTTTCATAGCACTTTTTTGCTGTTATTTTTGATTCAGCAATGGAAAGCTTGGTTTGATTGATTTTTTTTTATTTTTCTCATTTTCAAAACAATGCTGGAGTCATTATTCTTGTTTTTCTTTTCTGTTTTTGTCCATTCATTTACCGTCTTTAGTTCCATTTTAAAAATTCTCATACAACTTTTATTTTATCTTCTGACCTACCTATTCTTGTAAATTCCATTTTCCAGCCTATCAAAGCCTTTTGCCCATTCTTTCTTCCCATTCCATTTCTTTAATTTACTCAACACTTCTGCAAATTACTTGATATAACAACTTACTTGATATATATATATATATATATATATATATTTATTTTTTTCTTAAATTCCAGAAATTTAATCAATACAGTTTTTCACTATTGCTCGTTATTTCCGACTGATTGATTTTTTTTCTCCTCATTTTCAAAACAATGCTATAGACATTATTCTTGTTTTGTTTTTGCTTTTCTTGTCCACACATTTACCCTCTTTGGTTCCATGTTTTTAATTCTCATACAATTTTTTATTTGTTCTTCTGACCTACCGATTCTTGTGAATTCCTTTTTCTAGCCTATCAAAGCCTCTTGTCCATTCCATTTCTTTAATTTACTCACAACTTCTGTTCCCTTACTTTGATATATATTTTTCTTATGTTTCAGAAATTTAATCAATGCAGTTTTTCACTACTTCTCGTTAATTTCGACCTATAGCAATAACTTTGGTTTAATTTTCAAGTACTCTTCCTACCCAAATTTCTGTTGCTCCATGTTATTACATGCGTCACTTAATTTTTTCCCTGTATACCTTCTTCCCCATCAATTCCGTACTTTCAATATTTATTGTCGCACTTATTAAATCCAAGCTCACCCTCCCCAATCTTACTAATATTGTTGATACTATTAGTAGCCTTCTTTTACCTTTCACTATTACTGAATTTGTCAGAACTAGCTTTTATAGCATCTTATTGATCCTTTTGTTTTACAGTTTTAAGAATATTTTGACTTACCTCAGCACTTTTATTTTCTTTCTTAATATTATACAAATTTCTATTTGAAGTAGAAAACCCTACCTTTTTTATTTGATGAAGCTATTCTAACTTTAGATTTTAACTTTCTTCCCTTTTTCTCTTCATTTCACCTCACCTTTTCTTAAGTCTTTCGCTAGTTCCTTAGACAGTTCGTATCCAATTTCTCCCCTTTTTTCCTGCCTGAACTGACATTGCTTCAGAATTTTTACCGATTATCATTCTATTTAACTTTTGTATTCTCTTCTTCAACTTCCAGACTGAGGTGTGCTGACTGTCGGTCACGATTTTTATTACTATATCTTACATTCTCTCCATATGATTAACTCCATCATATCGTTACAAACGTACAGCTTCATCAAACCGTACCTTAATTTCTCTATTTTTCCATTAACCTAGCTTAACCGTGCCTAACCTCGCTTAGATGTACTAGTCGGATCCAAAATTTAAGCTTAGGTCGACTGATTGCAAACGTTATTTCCTCTGTAATGCTTTTTGAATAAAGATATTTTAGTGTTGCTTCAAATTTCACTTAGAAATTTAATTTTTTTTCATGAAGCAAATTGCGGGCCGTCGATGCAAAATTCAAAATACTTTTGACAAAAATATATACTATATTATAGTGTTACCTTGACACTCAAAATGGGATACAACCCCTATTTTCAATCAATGTCCATTTTTGTACCTTTACCTGAAAGGTATGCAAATTTTCAACGATCCTTCGTAGCTTTGTAAACCATATATTCATTTGACAGACTAAATGTTTTCTACATTGTAGATACATTTGATGTATATATATATACACCGTAATTATTCCATTAATCGCACTGTGGGCTTAAATCATTCTGGGGTTCTTAATTCTGCTTTTCAAGTATTTAATAGAAAAAGATATTTGTAGACTTTTTGGAATAGTCTTGTTTGTATTATTAGCATGATAATTGAGCTTTCTGTCATATTTAAGTTTTTAATGATTTGTTAAATGGATATTTGGGCTGGATTGTTAAGGCAATATGCTGCTGGAATTGCTGTTAAATGTTATTTGGGATAAGAATTTAAAATGATTTTTATATAGCAAGAAGCAGGTAAGATATCATGCAGCACATTCGCTATATTTTAGGGACTTCATTTTTCTCATCACTTTTTTCCCCTGAAAAGTTGTCTTCTTTGCACCTTTGGAAAGAAGAAATGCTGAAATAACAAGGATTTCTTATACCATATATTTTCTGAAACAGTAGATCAAGATATTATAAGATAAAAATTGTCACAAAAATCAAGCAATATTTTTGCTTCTACAAAAAAACTAATAACAAATAATAAAAATAATAAAAACTAATAAAACTAATAAAAAATAATAATATAATAATACATTATGTAATACTATATTATATATAATAATAATATTATATATAATACTAATATTAATAATAATTATAACATAATAATATTAATAACAATAATATCATATATAATATATAATATCATATAATAATATATAATAATATAATAATAGAAATAATAAAAAATAATCGAAAATAAACAATATCTTGTACTACTTGATTGTTTTGTTGAGTGTAATGGTAAGTATTGAACAGAAGTTTCGGTAGTCTTATTCTAAAGTGTGATTGATACTGTTCGAATCCATTTCGATAACTGATATAATTATACAAGTTATCGAAATGGATTCGAAGAGTATCAATCACTTGCACAGATTTCAGTTCAATTCAATTTCTATCTTCCAATTGTTTTTCCCATAAGGTTTCAAAAAATCTCTTTTCAGTGTTATTTATTTTTGCTCGTGTACTATATAAATATAAATAGAACTGTTATTGCCTTTTCATCGAGTAAAAATCGTATTATCAAAGGCATACTATAAAAAAGATGCCATATTTTGAAATTTATCTTTAATTTTATTTTATGATAAAAAAAATCAGTTTTAAAGTATATGAATTTTTGGTTTTTGTACTTTGATAAAGAGACTATCGGGGTTAATACATATTTAATTAAAAAAGTATTTTCTGAGCCTCTAATTAAATCAACAAATAAAATATATTCTTGTAATACTTGATTTTTTTGTTGAGTGTAATGGTAAGTATTGAACAGACGTTTCGGTAGTCTTATTCTAAAGCGAGTGTGATATAGTAAAGAAAATTTAGGAAAGAATATTTGAAATAACACAGGTTAGTTATAGCTTTGTGGTGTAATATAAAACTTTTTGAAATTAAGTTTAAACAGGAAAATTAAAAGAGTAATAAATCATCAAATAAAGGTGTGATTTAAGTACAAATGAAAAATTAAGAATAGCACTTGCCTTCTATAAAAATACAATTACTTAGTATGGTAAAAGGAAGTCTTTGAAACGATATATCAAATCAAAACAAAACAATACGTGTGAAGAAATAAATGAAGAATGGTTTTCTACATGTCAAATTTATTTGACAAGGAATGTGAACAGCAAGTAAACAAATTGTCGATGGCCCCTTTCAAGTGGTATCTAAAGAGTAGACAATGAGATATTCTCTTATAAAAAAATGAAAATGGCATGTGCTCATAGAATAACTAGGACACGTGCTTTAACATCTTGGGCACAGCATTTAACATGGTTGGCCACTGTTGTTTATTTCTGTCCCAGTAAGTGCCAACTTTTGTTTTTGGTGATTTTTTTTTCAACCTACTATCCCAGATAGATATCGGGGAAAAAAGTATTTGGAGAGTATGCCAAGAAACCTAAAGGTTATTGCAGTTTTTACTATCATTTCAATTGCTCTCCAAATCATGTACCATAGCTTACTTTGTTACTTTTTGATTGAACCATCCAATCACTCAATTACTGAAATGCCTGTTTAGTTATTAACTCCCTCACTCATTTACTCATTAACTAACTCACGTATTCATTTACTTAAGCACTCACTCTCACTTATTCACTCTCACCCATTCACTCTCACTCATTTATCAACCAATTTACTCACTCACTCATTCACTTACGCATTCACTTGCTCGTTCACTCACACTAGGCAATCAATTGATAAATAAATTCTTTCTGCTTATGTTTCTATAAAATTCTTGAAATTAAACATTTTCCCATTCCTGTCTTCCTGCTTTATGACGTGCTACTATCCTTATAATATGACGTGTGTCTTAGCACTTGTTTTATATACTGTAAACATCTGTGTTTTGTTTTCAAGTCATTATTTTTTATTCTTGTTCTTTTCCATTGGTATTTTTGTTCTTGTATCAGCACTCTCTTAAACGTGGTTCTAAACTCGACCTACTTCAGTAATCACTTGAGAAAGATGCCTATGACAATTTGTATTTTCAATGGGATAAAATTATAAGACTTAATAAAACTGTGTTTCTGTCCGTACTTAATAAATCCTGTAGATAAAGACACATTACCAGATAATGTACCTAATTAAGAATTATGTTTATTATTATTGTAATTAAAATGGTGATTAGACACTATTTCATGGTAGTTTCTGATGAGCTGTATCTTTATGTAAACAGAAATTTTCAATACTGTTACATAACAGATTTATGAATCCTGTTAAGTGACAGTCGTGCTTAAAATTCACTTTAACCTAATACAAGCTGAAAGCCATGAATAGGAATGCTTCTGAAAAGTTCGCTAAAGATTGTGTGAAATACGCTTCATCCCCCCACCCAACCACCTCGCCATACATTTCATTTAACCCAGTCCCATACTATTTCCCAAAACCATGTTTATCAGGAATACGTAGCATTAGGCTCCCGTCAGACAACTGTATAACGAGACGTTTGAAAGCAAAGTGCTGCTTTTTTAATGTTCGAATTTACCTTGGTAAAGGCATGTCTGTGACCAAAGTAGATTGACCCATTACCAAGATTCCAGCTGGACGTTCACTAAATCATATTGCGACAGATCCATGTTCTGGCTATCAGCCTGTGTTAATCATAAAAATTGATAAGAGCTTGTATCAAGTTAATGTAATTATAATTTTACTGTTCCCATTTCCTTTCCCATCCCATTTAAATATTTACTTGATATGCTTGTCTTGAATTTACATTTGTTACCAGGTGTCTTCGTCATTATTTATGTTTCCAACCTTCAAGTCTTTTCTACGACTTAAGTCATCTCTCTTTATTTGTATTCGACAAAGAGTGGTCAACTAAAGCATCTGCACTCAATATTTCAAAGATTGTAAATTTTTTCAACATTTTTTGTGGATTTATTGTACGTACGGCTATGGACAAGGCTGCACATAGCACCCTATGTCACCCCAGCGTGGATTCCGATAATATGACTATCATAGAGAGCGAAACCTTGACGAACGTCATATCTTTCACAAGAATGGTATAAGGGGCTAGAGATCTAGAGACCAAGAACAGTGCCTTTCAAGAGAGTTGAGTTTTCTCAAGTGTTGTCGAGCTTCAAAAACAGCGCTTTCCTTTTCCACGAGATACGTAAAGCCTGCCAGAGTTTATTGTCTTCTTTTATCATATTTTTCTTCACTTGGCATTGTTGGCAAACAGTAATGTTACCATGTCAAGTATCCTATGTAAAGGTGGTCTTGATAGTTAGCCAATTTTTTTCCTAATTCACACTTTCGTTCAGGCTGGTAAGTATGAATTTTAACCCAATTTATCACATTTTACTGTCAAGGTTATGTAGTATTTTGAGGACGAAAGGTAATTTTTACCAAATATATTATTAAATGTAATCGAGGCTAAAAGCAATTAACCCTGGCTTGTTTAAACTCATTCATTAAACATTATGATACAATCAAATGTTTTACTTCAGGGTTTTAAAAAATGTACCAAGCTTCGATTTAAGTATCTACCTTTACACAAGTGGGAGAACAAAAGGAAACAAACATCCTACAACTAATGAAATTTAATTATCAAAATTCTTTAAAATGAATGAATGAGTATAAACTATTGGGCATAGACTATTGTGCCATAAATACTGCAAGTACCACTTGCAAACTTGTGTCCAAAGTTTACTCTGGATGCAAGAAATACCAAATACAGTGGATGTTACTTTCAGGGTTTTCTAAGCAATAGCTCCTTTGACTTTCTATTAATTTTAGAGTCTGTAGCATAAAATGATGTATGGTTACCATGCAAAACAAAACCTAGATGTGCCTGATGTGAAAATAGGTGTAGATACAAGAATAATATAGCAAGGACACTTTGATTAAAGGCATGTTTAATAAAAACATATCAATTTTTTGAAAAATAAGAGGAAAAAAATAAGGTAGTAAAGTTTAACTTAGTGTTGTAATAATCTGCTGTTAGTACATATTCTTTGAAACTAAAGGGGTTTTGCAAAGAAAGAATCTTTGGTCCTATTAATCTCTGGGAGTTTCGAACGTAATAGTTCAAGGGCTTGAAGATCATTACTCTGCATACAGTTTCCGTTCCACGTGGTGGTAGATCTTACCTTTCTGTTGCATGATTTTGTGTTTTCTAAATTTGTTTAGGTAAAAGATCAAAGCCAAAACAGAGGTTGTTGCAAAGAAATATGCCATTAGCTGTTTTCCATTACAGGTAAACATTATTTAACTGAAGTTTAAGTGATTAAATAATCCTCATAAATTATTGTCCTGGATCTTAAACTGCGACTCTAAAAATATAATTACGTTAACAGAAACTGTCTAACTTTTCAAACATCTGTTTTGAAGTGTCTGTAAGGAAGGGGGGGATTTAGAGATTTAGTAAACTTTTGTCTTCTTAAAACACCAAAACCCATGAAATGACGAAGTACTGCTGGGCAAAAGGTCACACCTTTGATTGGAAATATAAAAAGATTCAAGACAGGGAAATAAATACTACAACGAGAAAAATAAAAGAAACCATCCATTTCCTACAGCATAGCAGTCACATATCTTACACTCCTCCAGAAATATGATTTCCAACATTACAGAAAAGAAATACGACAAACACAAGCTAGGTACAGCGCCACACTTAAAAAACAATTCTTTTCCTGCCTTTTAGCATGTCCGCAATATCAAAGTACAAAACAGCTGGCCCTAATTACTTCAGTAGCTTGACGATGGGAGAAGTATCTCTCGAAACGTAGCTCAGAAAAAGCTTCCAACTCATGGCATGATAAATATCCTACATCAAGTTTGTCTTCTTTGTTATCTAAATTCTCAGTTCTGGTGTCCATAATCTATTTTTGAATAAAGCTGGTGTAAAATTTCCCAACAAAAAAAATGTAGTGAGGCAACAGTGAAGCAGCTGAAAAATCTAACAAAATTCCTATGGAAATGTAATAATGATTGTTTGACTGTTGTCAGGTATTTTGGAAGATGTTTTTTTTGTAAACGTATAAAAATGTTACCAAATAAAGCAATTTGATTAGGTCTTTTGCTAAAACAAGGTTCACAAATTAATACAAACTCAATACCTCTATTTTCCAGCTTTCAAAACGTCTGCTTCTTTATCTAGTCTCTTTCTTTCCCTTGTATACGTTTTGGGCAACTGGTCTCGTGCTGCCTTGTTAGTGATTAACTGTTTGGAGGAGAGCAAAGGGTGTCTAAATGTTACGCTTTAGATTTTTTACTGAATAGCAACTCAGTATTTTTGGCCTAGTTTATAAAAACATAGACTTTTGAAAGGTATTTATATAGACCCAGCTTTATTATCATTAGAGTTGTAAAAGTTATAAACTTAAGTATCAGTATTATCTTTTCTTAACAACTGATAAGTTTTTAACAATAACCCATCTTGCCCATCAATCTTTTTATTCTTTTCAAAAGTAACAAATTTTGAGTAGAGATTTCAGGTATGCCTCTCATAATCCATTTGAAAACACTGGTAAATTACATTCTCATTAAAGTGATTTGTAAAATTTTTTTTCTTAACATTGAACACTTATTTTAGGATAAAGTGATATTGACTTCTAATTTCCGTTTGATACGTAGTCGCAAGTACTAGGACCAAGTAGTTCTGCTCAAAGATAATCCATACCATCTCTCGAAAACTTATTCTATGCTTACCGAAAAAATCATGATATCATTTCATTAATAAGTGTGCTTTAAATCTTTGGTTGAGTTTTTATTGTTTTTTCAGCATGTGCCTTTGTTGATAAGAAAAATGTGTTTGTATAGGATGAAAGAACACTACCATGAGGTCGTTAAAGCCACCATAAATGTTTCCAAGGAATATTATATTATTTCTTCTTTAGATTCATGAGATCCAATGCACTAGGGAAGACAGTTTTCTTTCTGGTTTTATTACTTTTACAAACTCAGGTAAGCTGATCAATTTGTGTCTATGAATTGATTGTCTAAAATAGATTCTAAAGGCTATTGTAAATTAACGATTTTATATTTGTGTTTTAAGTTGAGTGGCATGCATTCCTTGGAAATCATACATGATTATTACCACGACCACCAGATTACCATGCAAGAAATCTACGCTTCAAGCCGTGGAAATATGTATCCCTTGTAGTATTACGTCCAATTTGTTCCTTCGTTATAAGTGGCACACTACCAAGTTTGTACATGTTCTCGGAGGTGACAGAGAATTGGAAGAGGACAGATATCAATGCAACTCAAAAAAAGATTTAAAAACTACAAAAAAATTGGATCAGTTAAGTAACCTTTTGGACTAAAATGGTTTTAGGCCTTGGTTGGGGTTAAAGACTGAAAAACAAACAAACAAAAATGAATCATTACCTGCCTGATTGTTCAAAAACTAGGTTGATAAAAAAATTCAAAATCTCTACTTCCACAAATGTTTAAAAACTATAAATGTCAACTGAAGATTTCAAATTAGTGGAAGATTAGGGTGCAAAGATGATCGGTTGAAGAAAATAGCACTCATAGCTTGCATGATAGAGCAGATCAACTTGATAGCTGCACGTTGTTTTTTATAAGAAACTTACATCGGCACTTAGTACTAAAAGTTTCCTAATTGGTTTCTTGTTTTCGGAACTTAAATTACCTTGTTGTTTTGACGATAAGCATTTTTTTAACAGATGTAACCGTAGGTCTTCACACAAAAGACTCATGCAGATCATGGTCAAACGTTACAATTTTTTTCCTAACAAAAATTAACCAAACTAAAACTTATAAAAACACTTGATAAAAGTTAAAGTTAGCTAGTTAAAACCAACTATGCATCTGTGCACAAACTAAAGTCAAATGACTTTTTTTTTCAAAATTGAAATTTTACAATTTCCTAATTTTTCTTAAGATAAGAACTAGATTCTTAATTTTCTGGCCATCGTAGTACTAGTTTCTTACAAACCAATTTCTTATCAAGTGAATAACCCTTGGTGCCAGCTCTGATTCATGTAACTTGCGATTTGTATTAATTTTTCTTTGTATATTTAAGTATTTACAAGAAGTTAAGGGGAAATTGTGCTATTTGATCGTACTATTCTTTTCTACGTAATGTGAGTAACTGAATAGGACATGGAAGATGAGCAGGGGCGCAACTAGAGGGGGCACGAGGGGAAGCCCTCCCCTGCCTTACTTAATTTTTTCTCAAATTTGTGTCCTCCACTGAACTTTGTTCGTTTTCTGCAAAACGAAAACATCCTTTATGGCAAAGCAATGATCTTAAAATGGCTCGAAATGATGTTTTTAGTCTATTTTTTCAAAAAATTTCTTGGGCTGACGCTCTAGACCCTCATTTCTATGACACATCGGTTCTTCCTTTCGAGTGACCTTCAAAGATTCAAGACACTCAAAAATTGTGCCCCAGTTATGGTAAAGCTTCCCTGCTCTGATAAAATTCTAGTTGCGCCCCTGGAAAACGAGGCAATTTTTTGATTGTAACACGATTAAATAACTTTACAGTAGTGGCTGCGGGGTAGATCAACAGCTTACCATGAGAGATTTTCCAGTGCAACCTATATTTTTCACTTCTTTTCCCTTATTTTCCTCTTGTTAAAACGTTCTATTTGACAAAAGAATAACTTCTACCAAGCCAAAGTTTTAACATGAAATATTGTTGTCTGCATGTTTAAAACTGTCGCAGTTATCATGATGCCCGCGCTTTTGTACACGCAAACCTTTATGTGAAGTTTTATAAAAAGGTTCCCAGAAGATAAACACAAAACTGTTCATTTTGGAGAACACATTGAATCCCCAAAATTTTACCCAATGTCCCAAAGTTTTAATTTACCTTTCTCAAAAGAGGTGTACAATGACTGACCCACAATAAACAAAGAAAGAACATAAATAACCCAACCACCAGCTTAGCATGTAAATAAATATTTAACCAAAAATCTGAAATACATTGCCACAAAAGCAAGATTTCACTATTAAGAAGTTCTTAGCAGAGTAGGTCTAAAAGAATCACTTCATTTTTATTACCAATGGTTTTGCCAGTGATCTGTGATAATAAAATGTCTCATCGTCTTGTCGCTTTTCTTTTTAACATTATTTTTCAAAGCAATGCAATCCTAAGATTTGATATTAATGTTTGCGAAAAGGAAGTTTAGATTTTACATGCTAATCCTGATCACTCTCTAGGGTTATTAATGATTTTTCTTGTGCCGAAATTTGCTAAAGTGACCTACTATAATACTACCTACTACAGTGATATGTCTTACCAAGTAAAGATGATTAGTTAGAAGCAGGAGAATAACTCTAAGTTGGTTATTTTATAAGGTTGATCAAACATGTCAAGTAAATACATTCATCGAAAGAATAAAGGCAGAGACAGACGGTAATATGATCAAATATCTCCAAAGTATCATTTTCAGAATAGACTACCATATCATTTTTATAGTTTCGGATGTACATAAGCATAAATGACAAGCGTTTGTGACGAAGAAAGCCTATTATGAAAAGTCAGTCTTTGACAACACAGTTACCTAATTAAAGGGATTACTATTAAGCTAGCAGGTAAAGGTACAAATTGATAACAAATTAGATTCAATATCTAGGTATACACATAGTAAAAACTTAAAATTTGTAGTTTATTTGCATCTAATTAAACCATTTCTATGCATTTCCTGTCTACTCTGACAAATCAAGAAAATTATTTCATTATTAGCAAGTGGCTTAAGTGTACCATGACCCAATTACTTGAATGTCTGTTCTTGGAAAATTATGGATGGTGGGAGTTTAGTTAAACTAGTTAACATTTTGATATCTAGGTGTTGGTGATTGCTTGTAGGGTGTGGCTTCTTTTCTTTTTCTTTTTTAATTTATGGAAGGATTTTAACCTACGATAGTTTCCTGTTATCGTTGTTGGTATCCTTTCTTTCCTAACCTGTAATCCACAGCATTTCATTGGGCACAAATTAGGATTACAATCCAGGTTGCACGTAAATGGACACGAGGGGTCCATTTGGTACTGATTGAAAGAGTTGTAAAACGGTTGTTGTTGTTGTGGTTGTTGAGTTGGAAAAGCTGTTTGAGAAGGAAAAGGAAACATTTGAGAAGGCATGCATCCTTCACATCCAACATGACCAATGTAGCCACCGATGGCGATTCCTGGCTGATTTTGTAACCCCAAATTGTTGGCTTGTGGAATATAAGGTGGAAACATCGAGGGAAAAACTGGAGGCGAAACAGGAGGTGGAGGAGGTGGTGGCAGCAAAGAGGGGGGTGGAAGTGGTGGTGGTGGAGGTGGCGGTGGAAGTGGCGGTGGAGGTGGCGGTGGCGGTGGCGGAGGTGGTGGTGGCGGAGGTGGTGGCGGAGGTGGAGGAGGCATTGAAGGTGGAGGTAGAGGCAATTGAGGCACTAGAGGCTGAGGAGGAGCAAAAGGGAATTGTAAAGGAAGTATCGAAGAAGGAGGGGGAGCAAATGGAAACCGTAGGGGTTGTTGTTGATAAGCTGCAGCTGAACTAAAACTATTAAGTCCTGGAAAGAATGGTGAGGACATAGATGGATAATGGGCTGGATCGTTATTTTTTGAATCCATATGCATCTGGAAAGGTGTCTGTTGGTCTTCCGGTCTGCCATCCCCTGCATGAAGTCGTGCCTTTTCTGACTGAGCAGCATGTTCATCTGTTTGATTTGATAATAGCAATTTGTTGGTTTCCGAAATATCATAAAAAACAAAGAAGATGAAACAAATTATTCAGGAAAAACATAAATTTAGAATCAGAAAAAGTAAACCGATAAACAGAATTTATTTAATACATTTGGGTTAGGCATTCTAGGGTTTCAGGCATTTGGTACCTACTTATGAATGTCCCATAACAGATTAAAAAATATGCATAAATAGTAGAAACATAAAGAAATAATAACAAATGAAAGGTGTTGAGGTTTCATTTAATAGCCAATAAGGGAAGGAAAATTTGGATATTCATTGCCATTAAGACTCACTCCCAAACAAGCAGTCTGAATTCCTATTTTTGCACCTTGAGCCAATATGTTGTGAAGGGAATTTCTACCAACTGTAAGGCTCACTAATTGATTCAAGGTTATTTTTGGCTGACAGTTACATACCACAGCAGTTACTTCAACTAAAAAACAATATTCAACCAGCAATGGACACTTAATAAGTAAAAACGTAGTTGTGTGTTTTAACATGTGTGCATGTGTGTGTCTAATGCGATCAAGTTCCAACTCCCATGCCCTTATGTGCCTGTTCAATAATAGCTTACCTATTGGGAAATGCAGAACATCTAATCAATACGTTTTTACATAAAACAAATATTAAGATAACAATTTTTCGTTGTTTATTTAAGTTAAAGTAACGTTTTTCTATCTCTCATATTGAAAATAATAGGTTTTTCAGATCATGACTGTTACTATAATCATCATTATTCTTATTTTTTAGATTTGAAAACAAAAAAGACCAGAAATCTCAAACAAAACGAAGGAAGTAATGAAACTCCCTTAAGTGCTGGAAGAACCTCACCTGTAGATTTTTAGTTGGACAATAGCTATGTGGAAATATATACGTCAGACGACCGAAACATAGGTAAAGAACGTTCAGGTTGTACTTTTGTATTAAAACAAATATTAAGATAACAATTTTTCGTTGTTTATTTAAGTTAAAGTAACGTTTTTCTATCTCTCATATTGAAAATAATAGGTTTTTCAGATCATGACTGTTACTATAATCATCATTATTCTTATTTTTTAGATTTGAAAACAAAAAAGACCAGAAATCTCAAACAAAACGAAGGAAGTAATGAAACTCCCTTAAGTGCTGGAAGAACCTCACCTGTAGATTTTTAGTTGGACAATAGCTATGTGGAAATATATACGTCAGACGACCGAAACATAGATAAAGAACGTTCAGGTTGTACTTTTAAATTACAAGAGATTGTACAATATTATTTTAGAATATTTCAGTGATAGTTATGACATAACAATAAATGTCACTCTGTAAAAATACACTTTTTGTGAATTACAAATATCTGGATATAAGATAGCAGCATTTATTTTAATAGAAATCGTAGGTTTTTTTCTTTTCGATGCCTTTCTATAAATTCCTGGATCTTAAAAAGCGCATTCTTTAAGACATCCAAGTCTCTTAGGTTATCTAACTGTTCAAATGTTTGGTCTTTAAATGGTTAGCAGCCCAGAATTGTGAGAAGAAATTGAAACCTAGAACTACGGTTCAATCGCTGCACTTAGTTCTGATCAACAATGGATGGATTAATAAATGCACGTTACACGTAAAATCGTGCACGAGGTTATATTAAAACAAATGAAGCAGTTTACATTTCTTATCACTATGACGACAGCTGGCAAAAAAGGGCATAGGAGTACAATGCAAATAATGCTCTTCAATCAACAGGTAAGCATTAGATGTAGAGGCCGCCCTTCTCCATATTCGTTAAGGATACAGGTGAACTCTTGCCAAGCAATGATAATATAAGAAGGAAATACTAGTACAGCTGCTGGAGTAAAGCTGTGTTACGCAAGTTTATCAAGTTCGTAGATAATATTTCTAACCACGTGTGTGTTTGTTTTGCTATTTTTATACTTTGATTTTGCTTTGTTGTACTGAATTGAATTTATATTAATAATGGAAGAGAAATTCAATGAAAGTCTTTCATTAGAAAAAGGACTTCTATATGTCTGAAGCCTCCTATACCATTTTCAGCTTTTCTAGCTTCGTGCTTTAATTTCATGATTGTCAACTGCATGACAGACCAATTGGTCAATACTGCCAACACCATTCAAACGTTAAAACTAAATGATGAAAGACCAGGTAGGATCTAGTTTTACTAATCCTCAACTTGCTTTAACACCGAGGGGCAAACACATAAACACGTATGTCTTAAGAAATTTGTGGACAAAGACTCGGTGTGGGCAACTATTGAACTGAAAAGATAAATAAAGTGAGTGTAATTAAAGTTAATTTATATGTCTGACGTGTAAAACATTCAAGGAAAGAACTGCTTTTTAAAATAGTTCAGTGTTAACTTTACTTCAATTTTAGTATTACATAACAATGTTTTTCACTTGATTACAGCTTTCTTTTGTTGGACATCTTACCCCAATCAGGCTTATCAGGTTGAGCCTTCCACAGAAGGACGACTTCCCTTGCAAAGTCAGGTCAACAGATCCAAACTAACAAGTGGCCAAACTGACATGGAGGAAAAGTAAGTTGTGAATATAATGAAATATAAATGGAGAAGATTTGGAAAAAAAATGAAAAATATGTGGTGCACTCAAAGTGAAAGGCGTCGCTGCAACACAACCGTTAAGTAAGATGGTAGAGCGTGTGGCAATGATAGCTGTAGACACTCGTTCTGATCTAGTTAGGTGCATATTTTTTACTTTGCTACAATTTCAAATCCTCTCAAGCTATATTATATTATTTTCAAATCTCCTTGCCCTTCATGTACATTAGTATCAGCTGATATGACCTTGCAAGGGAACTTGGTCCTTCTGTGGGAGGTTTATATCTGTGAGTGATTGGGATGAAATGCCCAATGATTAGGGCTTTTGGGCAGAATGGTGCACTCATGATATGGTTGCAAAAATAACCAGATTAAGAGTGAGCGCCGATAGCTCCGATGGTAGAGGATTTGGCCTTGATAGCCATAGGCACTGGTTCGAATTCATGTCGGTGCACACATATTTTCCGCTTCTCTACCATTCCAAATCCTCTCCATCTATATTATATTATTTTCACAATTAGATAACGAATATACCTGCAGCTTTTAAAGGTGAACATGGCTTCATTTTGCACTGTTTTGTCTGCTTTTCTTCTATACAATCAGGGTCTTCACTCTTGCAAGGCCTTTTTCTTGTCTGTAGCCCAGCACCACAGGTAACACTGCAGGGGCTCCATGTTCCCCATTCCCCGTGGTTTTGTACGATGTCTTCGTGGTAATTTGTACCATCACTGTTGGAAAGGTCAACCTCTGTGGAAGATTGTTGGTAGTGAAAAGTCATAAATATTCCCAGCTAACTAAACAGAGGGTAATTTCTTTTATTATTGTAACTTATTTTTAAATCCCAAAAATCTTTCTTTGATAGATTTGAATACGACAACAATTAAAAAAATTTTTAGTCTGGTCTTTCTGTATGAAGTATTTTGATTTAACCTAAATGTTCAAATGCTTCTGTAAGTATGCTAAAAACTATCATTTCAGTTGTTTTATCCGTGTTCTTTGACAAAGTCAGTCACTGAGTTTCTTAGGTTTAGTAATCTGCCAAATTGAAGTATTCGAATGGCAAATATTTTTGCTTTGCCCTTATGAAAGTTTGAAAAGTGTAGGTGAAACACTTTTTGATTGTTGCGTTTTCCTTTTCCCGGAAAGGGGGGTCTTGAAGTGTTCTCGAAGTATTTTGACAAGTTGATGTATATATACACTAAAGGCTTATTTATATGAAGGAAGTGATTTAACATTTTCTCAAAATTAGCAAAAGTTAGAAAAAGTAAAGAAAAGTTACAGCTTTTTCTTGGAAAATCTTTTAGAATGCAACTTTTATAACTATATATATATATATATATATATATATATATACAGTCACTACCAAAAGTTTAAGACCACTCATGGAAATACGTAGATTTCTCGGTATGAGATCCTATTGCATCATCCTACTGTTGAGATTGCATCATACTCATTATTTGCGCTCTGGTCGCTCATTACACGTTCTTCTTTAACACTGCGGACATCTGAATCGATTTTACTTTGGAATTTTTTTCACTTTTTATACTTCTTATTGCTACAGAAATGGGTCGAAAAAAGTCCCTCAGTGAAGTTCAAAGAGGTCAAATTGTTGCTCTGCATAGAGAAGGACTATCTGAAAGGAATATTTCTACGAAATTGAAAGTCAGCAAAACTGCAGTCCACCAAGCAGTTAAAAAGTATCAGCAGTATGGCTGCTACAAAGACTTACATCGGAGTGGAAGGCCAAGAAAAACCACTGTAAGAGATGACCACCTGATGAAAAGGATAGTTACGAGGTCACCAATGAGTTCCATCAACAAAATTCGAGCTAATTTGGTGGAAAGAGGTGTGAGTGTAAGTCGCATGACTGTTTCCAGACGTCTTTCACACGAATTCGGTCTAAAATCCTACAAGCCTGCCAGAAAACCACGCCTGACACCGGTAATGAAGGCAAAACGATTAGCCTTCGCTAAGAAGTACCAGAACTGGACACCAGCACAGTGGGGTAAAGTCATGTTCTCGGACGAGTCCACTCTACAGCAGTTTGTGGTGAGGAAACGACATGTTCGCCGGCCACCTGGAACGAGATTCAATGAAAAATACACGATTTCTTCGATGAAACACCCTCCAAGTCAAATGATATGGGGTGCAATTTCGGAAAATGGAGTTGCTGGGTTGTATTTTTTGCCATCTGGAACAACTATGAATGGTCTGCGGTACGTTGAATTGCTGTCGGATAAGCTAAAAATTCACACGGACATACATAAATGTACTATATTCATGCAGAACGGTGCCCCTTGTCACCGATCAAAAGTTGCTATGGCTTTTCTGACTGAGAACAGGATTCATGTTCTGGATTAGCCGGGCAACAGCCCTAACCTGAATCCAATAGAGAATCTGTGGACGGAAATGAAAGATAAAGTTTTCCACAAACAGCCATCAAGTGCTAAGGACCTTGTGGAAGCGATAAAAGAAGTGTGGGTGAAAGAAATCTCGGAGGAGTACTGCAGAAATCTAGTACACAGTATGCCAAGACGCCTGCAGGCAATAATTAAAAGTGGCGGTGGACCCACCAAATACTGAATATCAAGGAAAAAACTATCAATATGGATGCAAATTTAATCAAAAGAAACTAAAAAATATGAGATTTGTGTGCAAAGGAAATATTATCCACAATAAATCAGTTTTAATAGAGATATATAATCAGTTGTGTCATTTCAGAGTCAAAATTAAGGGTGGTCTTAAACTTTTGGTACTGACTGTATATATTAACAAATGAATACAAAATGTCATCAGCAACAGTGCTCTAACACACCAAAACGTAGGAACTATCATGCAATCATTCATCTTCAGTGCTATTACTCTGTAATTCGATTGGGAAAAATAGAGTATATTTGTAGTTAAAGAAATGAGACTTACTCATGGTTTTGGCAGGAGTAAAAACACCTTCTAATTTTTTCTTTGATTTGAATTGTACTTTTTTCAAAAAGGTGTGGTTGGTCGGGAGTGCATTAGGAGTGCATTAGTCAGTTTTGTGGATGAATTGATGGTACTTATCACTTATCACCCACTTCCATAAACATAACAAAATTTCTTTATATTTTGGTAGAAGTTCAGGGAGTAATGTTTGAGACTACTTCAATAATTCAAATATAAAGCAAATATAGATATATAATATGTGTATATATAATATGTATATATATAATATGTGTGTATGTGAGCATATCTGTATACAAACGCAGGCTTGTGTTTAATCTGTGGAGTGCTCAGTGCTTTTAAGGAAAAATAGAACCAAAATAGTAGTAAACTCGAAAAATGACTACTATTCTAGTGCAACTAAAAGTTTCACACATTTAACGATCATCAGACCCATACTAGATTTTTCAACAATCCTATACTAGACAAATAATATATAAAAATATAATAATATATATAATAATATATAATAATTTATATAATATATATATTACATAAAAGGTGTATATTTTTTTCAAATTAGTCGCAAATATAAGGTCTTGAATTTTAACCGAAATAAAACGGAATATCTTTTAAATATGGTGTCGCAGATGGGGAAGGTTGAGTGTCAAATAAGCGAAAAATACCACATTAATTAAAAGTATTAATAAAAATTGGTTACAACAGATATGAAAATGGGTTATAATAATAAAAATATTAGGATAGTAAAAGTCAACATTAAAACAACCAAACTACGAAGCCTAGAAAAATGCATAAGAAAATAGATAGAAAAACTGTTAATTTAAGAGTAGACGAATATTAATTTGACATGATTGTAAGGCATCCCAAGAAGACCTGAAAAGCTGAAAAAACCCCCCAAAAATTCATTTGATGAATTTACTGCTTTTTCACAACGGAACAGCTGTGGATTAGGATGATACCAACGTCGGCTTGCCGAGGTCTTGAAAAAGGTGTAAGAGAATGAGGAAGAAGCTCTCTTGCCAGCCCTATTGCTAGAGCAATGCCAATGAACTGCTTTCACATGGGTTAAAAAATAAATTAATATCGTAATATATTTTAATTGGAATAACATATTACGGCAACGCAATGGAGAATGTAAAAGGCGTTGTGTAAAATAAAAATATCGAAAGACAACTTGACTTTACTGGAGAAGAACTGTAAAAAAATTTTTTTCTGAAATAATAACAATTTTCCTTTATTTGGATAATATTATATCAATGTTTAATATTGACAATAATAAAAGAAATTGTTAAAAGAAAAGGAATGGTTAGAAACAAGTGAAGAGAATGAAAAAAATCCTGTTAATGAATGGAGCAACTGTTCTTGTATTGGTACATTCATGGAGGTGTGGAGTCGCAAACAAAGTTTCGAGAATTACCATTGAAATGATGAAATGGTATGCAAATACGACAGTGGGGTTCTTCTATTAATTTAACTACTCAGTGACGTACCCCCATTCAAAGACCAAAACATTGGCTTCATTATTAAAGAAACCATATGTTAACCTGAAAATAGCAGAAAATTAATTAACCTTATTTAGCTTAACCCTTAAGCATTTTTTTTTGCATGAACTCAAATGTATTGACTTTTTAAACTTTCTTAAAGGCTAATTAGAAAGAACATTAAAGTATCTTATGACAATTTTTAATTATAACCTTATACAATTATTACTTTAAAAAAATGAAAGAAAAAGACATAAGAGGGTTTCAATAGGCATCAAAAGGTAAAGACTATTTGCCGTAATTTCAAAGCTCTGATATTTTTGCTTTTATTACTAATTTAGCGTTTTTGATCTACTTTAATAACTTCAATAATTTAAGAGTAGGTAAAATACACTTGTGTTTATACGATACAAGAGTTATTAAATAATTGTGACGTCGTATTTAAGAAAAATGCCGCTCATGTTTCTTGTTCATATTTAGCGCAGATCTGTGCTACAAAATATTGGTACTAAGCAAATGCTTCTAAATTTTGTTGTCCAGCAATTAGTCACTTGACAGATGCAAATTCGAAAGAAGAGCTCAAGACAAAAAATGTTTTGACATTAAATGTGAAAAGTTTGATATTTTCAGTCAGTGTTTAAGTCAGTGTTTTGTAAAAGGCTTAGCCCTGTATTCATGATGGGATAAAATGCCCAATTATAGGGGCCTGGGTAACGAAAAGCAGACTCAAGTGAAAGATATGGTTGCAGAAGCAATCCGGTGGAGAATAAGTGTCGACAGTTCTGTCAGAAGAGCTTGAGACCCTGACGGCCATAGGTACTGGTTCGAACCCTATGTAATGCATACATAGTTTTTGCTTTTCTCTTTCTCAGTAATTTATTGTAACAAAAGCTATTTTAATTCAGTTTGATAAACAGATAGTCGTTCAAATTGACAACCAAAGATTGAACTCAACAATTAATATGATCTGTTCTACGCAGTACATAAACAATGAATGAAGTTGGCTTTCACTAGATTTCACCACAATACTGCCTCTACTTGTAATTGTTGGCATGAACTTATTAACAGGCAGTGAAACGAGGCTCCAATATCTAAGGTCGTACCTTGGTTTCTTTTAGGTCTGAAAAATTTTGCTTCTTCAATTGTGTTTATTTGTAAATTTCTAAATTTGATTTGTGCATATCAAACTGCAAACCACAATTTTGTTAAGTATATTTCTAATTGTCATTCCAATATATCTCAAAGTAATAAGATTTGGTTTATCAAGCCATAGGCTGTATAAATGGAAACCTGTCACCATATAATTTCTCTTATATTTATAGTATATTATTTGTACCACCAAACAATGCTCAAGTTTGATTGGAATGAGCCAGCATACATTTAAAACCTGTTGTTTGCTGGCATTAGGGCAGTGATTTTACAGTAGCATTCTGGAAGAACGAAGTTTTTGGGAGGAATCATTTGAGTCCAGTAAAGTAAAATGTGTGTATTTACGTTGAGCTAGCCCAAACTATTAGGATAGGAATAGTATCCCAATTCTTGGTCTTTGAGGCCACATTCAGTTAAAAGCCCATGTACTACAAGTGACCAACATTGTAAAAATTATCACCACAAAATAATTCAGGACTTCAGGGCTTTTCGTTAAGTGAAACACCATACATTCTGGCTACAGAGTTATGTATATATATGTATATTTAACTTCAATCTCAGCTCCGTTTTTTTAAACATTGAACACTCTCTGGTATAAGTGCAACCGTTTGTATACATTTGTATATAAATATACATGTATATATATATGTATATATATGTATATATATGTATATATATATGCATATGTATCTATATATATGTATATATATGTATATATATGTATATATATGTATATATATGTATATATATGTATATATATGTATATATATGTATATATATGTATATATATATATATATATATATATATATATATGAATATATAAAAAACATGATTGCTACATCCTTTGCTAAGGATTTAACATTTTTTTTATCTACTTACCTAGGTTACATTTTGGTTCGCTCAAAATATAATTAAGGATAGTGGCGTTTTTAAGCCGCCACAAATCTTGAGACACAAATAGAAACATATTGGTAAGATATAAAACAAGGTAACATTCAAATAGTGCAAATAGGCTTTCCTTCCCCATTGGCATTAAAAGGTAACTAACATAAAATAAAAGGCATTCATTACTCCATATTTAACGAGCTACAATTACCAGGAATGAAGAGGAAGCGGTGAGAAACCAATGCTTTCTTATAAAAAATGCTATCAATGTATTGCCATTTATTTTAGCCAGATTTGCACCTCTATGGGTGAATACTTGACGAGGACTGCCGATTGTTGCACCTACAGTAGGATTAATCCATGTCATTATTGGAATCAAAATTTTACTTAAGATATCTGAAACAGGAGATTGTTGATATATTCAATACCTTGACTATAGCGATCAAATATTTCCTGCAGAAGGCGCAGCACTTACAAAAATCCAACTATTTTTGTGAGTTAGAAAGACTAACCCCTCAGGACTTGATTGAAGTAATAGGAGAGAGAGAGAGAGAGAGAGAGAGAGAGAGAGAGAGAGAGAGAGAGAGATGTAAAAATAACGTAGTCACGCTGCAAGTCTGAAGATTTAATAGGGAAACTTTTCCGTTTGCCTCTATGATCACAACTCTTATTGTCAAAAGAAGACGCAGTTCAATTAAAAGCACAAAAAAGATCTGTACTTTAGAGGTAACATTCCAAGTTTGGACTGATTTTTGTTGGGTATTTTACAAAATATGTCATCATTCATATAAAAAGGCTTACCTTTTTTATCATGTATCGTAGCAGGAACATGTTTCAAGGCTACTAAGTTGTTATTATTTTCACCTATTGAAAACCAAAAGTATTTATTAAATTTGGATGAATTCTGGATGAAAGAACAGACAAAAGCCTCTTAGACTACATTCCATTTTTTGAAAGGGCGCTTTTAGTAAAGTTTGAAGCAGTGCCCTTTAACATATACTTAATCCAGGTGTACACTCCCACTTCTTCATCCAAAGTCTGAATAAGAGTCTTTTTACAACACCCTTAATGAGGTTGTGAGTCAATGCAAGTCCCAGGAAGTGATAATTGTCGTGGACGATTTTAACGCCAAAGAAGGCACGGATAAAGTAGGCAATATTGCAGGCAGTCATGGTCTCGGCGTAAGAAACGAGCGTGGTGAAATATGGGTGGACGGGTGTAAAGACACGACCAGGTAATATGTAATAAATGGTTCAAACAACCACCAAGAGGCCCATATGCCTGGAGATATGGTGATGTACTCAACCAAATTGACTACACCTAAATCATCGTTTCCGGAATGCCAAAGTGAGATTTAAGACCTATTCAAGTGCTGATTCCGACAATGATCATAATACTCTGATCGGTGATATAAGCATACCTTTAAGGAAAAGGAAAGTAAACTACGCTATACAGAAGTGCAATTGGGCTGACCTTGAAATACCAAAAAAAGGAATATATAGTAGCTGTACACAGCAGGTTTAAAGTTCTAAACAAAACAGAAGCAGAGGACTGGATGAGTTTCAAATAAGCAATATTGAAGCTTGCAAAATGTAGTAGGAAAGAAAGAGAAACAAAAAAGTTTGCTTTGGATGAAAGACAGCTTCCCAGAATTGATGAAAGGTAGACAGAAAGAAAAAGACCGCAGAAGTGTTGCGTAACAAACACTAAAGAGAATCATAAAAGAAAACTATAGGGAAGCAATCGAAGAATAGCTCTATAAACAGTGTTCGAAAATTAAAAACTTTAGAAGCCCTGAGTCATCAAAACTATTCAGGAAAATAAAAGAGATTAATGGTAAGCAAACATGCAGTTCAAGTGGTTGCATTAAGTCTTCAGAGGAGAGCCTTCTGATGGAGAGGGGAGAAATAGTGAACAGATGAAGTGAGTATATTGAGGAGCTATTCAGCGATATCAGGGGTAAAAAGCCAAATATTTCCAGAGATTTAGATGGATCGATCATAATAAAAGCGAAAGTAAGATACGCATTGCGCAAAATGAAGAGCAACAAAGGAACAGGCCTTGGCGAACTGTCTGTAGAAATGTTGAAAGCTTTAAATTATTTCTGTTTAAAAAAGGGGACGCAAATGCTAAATAAAATCTATTCATCGAGAGGCTTACCACATAAATGAAGAAAATCAATTTTTGTTGCACTCCCCCCCCAAATTGGGCGCTACAGAGTGCGAGACTAGACCGTACAATAAGTCTTATGAGTCACTTGACGAAAATATTAACGAGAATAAGTCTGATACGAATAAGGAAAAGTAATATAAAAGAGATAACTTTTAGTGAATTCTGCCCAGACTCCGTAACGAAAAACATTATATTTCCATTGCGCACCACATGCCAAAGGGCACTGGAAATAAATAGTGCCCTATATATGTGCTTCATTGATTATAGTAAGGATTTTGACAAGGTTTAGCGTAAGAAACTTATAGAATTTTTAAGCACTTTAGATATAGATGGCAGAGACTTAAGAGTCAGCAGAAACTTGAATTGAGATCCAACCGCCGGTGAACTGATTGATGGAAAATTGGATAAAAATGTCTCCTGATCTCTTCAATATATACAATGAGAAAAATATTCTCAGAAGTAGAAAAAGTGGGTGGAACTTTCGTGGGTCGAGTTCTTATAAATAAGATTAGGTACGCTGATGACGCTGTACTTATTGAAGACTCCAATAACAAATTGCAACGGTTACTTGATCAAATAGTACATCATAGTGAAAGAATGAGGATGAACGTTAGTTGTAACAAAACCTTCTCTATGTCGATAAGTAAAGCAAACACAGTACCAAAAAGTTCAGTTAACATTGGTGGAGTCAAACACGTTAATAGGTTCAAGCATCTTGGTTCAATAATCACGTCTAACGTCAAATACAAACAAGAGATAATTGCAAGCATTGGCCTAGCAAAGTGCTTTTACTAAAATAAGTGATATTTTCACAAATTATTCTCTATCAGTAAAAACGAAGCTGCATCTTCTTAATTGTTATATAATTCCAATATTGCTTTATTGTTGTGAAAGCTGGACAATCAATAAAAAGTTGGCTAACCGTCTGGAAGCTGCAGAGATGTGGTTTTACAGACGTATTCTCAAAATATCATGGGAAGATATGATAACGAACGAAGAAGTACTGAGAAGACTAAACGTTAGATGTAACATTCTCAAAACTATAAGACAAAGGCAGTTTGAATTCTTTTGAAAAATTGTTAGGAAAGAAGGGTTCGAATATTTACCTGTTACTGGAAAAGTAGATGGACCAAAAAGTAGAGGAAGAACTAGGCTCATGAGAGTGAACTAGCAAAACTGACTCACTGCTCGAGTGTGGAAATCATAAGAAAGGCAAAGAATAGAATAAAATGGAGAGCCATGGTCGCAAACGCCTTATCAAGGCATGCTACCTAAAGAAGAAAAAGAACGCTGTACCGAAAAACCAGTCAAAATTGGTGACAAAATACACACTAACGTAAGAAGGCAATAGTTTCTGACATAAAAAAAGAGGACAGAAAAGAACATAGTAAACGTTTGAGTGAAAGTCAAGAAAAAATGCAAAGCCAAAAACAATTACAAGAGAAGCCAAGGACAAAGAGGGAAATAGAGGCTGTTTAAGATCATGGAATGAAGCAACTACTATGCACTTGAGTAAACAAAGTACAACGACGGAAGAGTATCAAAGCCCCAAGTGTCTAGATATTAGGTAATAGTATGCTAATGATTTTATAAGAGCACTGGGTGGAAGTCATCATGTAGCCCTCTTGGGTAACTACAAACAACCAACAAATTTTTTTGGATTTCTCCGCTCAACAAGCATACTCTTAAGACGTCTATCAAGAACGTCAATATCCGTCCAGGCGTGATTGAGATCATGCATACACTCCGTACTCATTATTCCTTTGCACTTAAGTCTGAAAATATAGTGGTAACATAATATACCTAAGGCAGTGAAGCACTAGCTGTGAGAAAGAACGGAAACGTTTTTTCCCCTCTGCAAATACCAGCACTAGTCCTGTTCTTTACTGTTTTAATTGGTCTCTTTTACTTATGGCACAGACTGTTCTATCCAATGTCTTTAGACCCACAGATACTATCCACTCGGGCATGAAATATCTAATTGCTATCATCAGTTCAATAAACCACGAAATAAATCACAGCGGCTGCATGTAGTTAGAGATATTCTAAGCTGGGTGGATACTGTTTGTGTCTTAATACATTGTCTTACAACACTCACTCAGCAGCTTTTAAGAAAGATGCACAATTGAAACTATATTAGCAATTATTAGTATCATCAGATTCAAAGATAACTCTGTTTATTACATGGCAACTCAGTTCTTTAACTCTACATGACCTGATAAGACCAGTGAAACATTGGCGTCTTAGTAAAGAAGTCATAAATTAAAGGTCAAAGTAACAATGTATGACCTATGACTACAATAATAAGAGGCACTAAAACATCAAGTTATTAAATCACTTATTATATGAAGATTTTTCTTTGAATCTTATCGTTTACAAAGAGAAAATTGTCGACAAAATATTGTATCTAAACTAACAGTAGAATTAAAATTTTAATATTTGTACTCACTTGAAGGAGCCGTATCGGCTGCTTGAGTCTTTGTTGCTCTTAAACTATCTGACAGAGCTTGGTTTAATGAGGATGCCGCTTGACTGTAAGACAAAGCTTGCTGCTGAAGAGAATTTACAGTATTCCCTATACTGTTCAAAACGTTTGTATTTCCTGTCTGAGCTGCTTGAACAGCTTGTGCTGCACTAGCTGCCGCTTTGCTCTCAAGTTGATTTGGACTTAGTGGGTTTGGGTTTTGTTGCTGAAGTTGTCCAAATGATGGGAGTTGATTTGGATCAGCCTGAGAAATATGGTTTAATAACTGTCCATCCTGCAATTTGTTTGGGAGTGGTGGAAAACCTAAACTAGGAGATGGATATATGGGTAGACTACTCGTTGCTATGGGGTTTGTTATTGGATCTTGAGGATGCTCAAATAGAGGGTGTTGATTTAGCGCATTATGTTGAGCTATATGATTATTTAGGCTATGAGCTAACATATGTAAACCTGAATTGCTATCAAGTCCTGGAAGAAGACCTGTTGACTCACTATTTGCTTTTTTTAACGATTCATGCTCATGTATTCCAAGAAGACTAAGAATGTGTTGTAACAGTAAATACCCATCCAAATTTCCTGTATTTTCGTCACTTACGGGTTTACTAATGATATCTTCTATAGGTTTTCCGGTTAATTTTGAAATCAATGATCCAAGTGCGTCCTTTAGCTGTGCAGCTTTTCTTTCTTGTTCACTCAAAGGTCCAATAGAACCTGAGCCATCTAATGACCCATCGTAATTTTTAAGCAATAATGAAGTGATACTATTATCGTCAGGTTCATTTCCTTCATGTTCATTTTCCATAAGCATATCCAATTTATTTCCAAAAACCGATAGCGGGTTTTTTAATTCATGATTTGTTCCAAGAAAAGGTGACGATCCTTGAAGTCCATATACAGATGGCTGAAGTAACACCTCTTCCAATGTGCCCAACGGCATATCTGTGCTAGAAAATCTGTGAAGAATTGAACTCAACAACTCCATATTGACCTGGCTACCTGAATCTCCTATTCTCGAAGATTGTATCACCCAAGATACATCTCTGTCGTATTCCGCTGTATTATTGTTGAACATTGCTCTTACATAGAATGGTGGATAATGTGTTAATCCCAGTGCCCATTCACTTTGACCATATATATTTATCGTATATGTCCTCTTTGTTCCAACGAAAAGTGTTATGTTAAACGTAGCAGAGTTTCCTGTAGAGAAGATAATAAATCCTATTACTTACTTGAAAGTTTAAATGTAAGTTGTATTTAGCAGTTTTTTAAATGTCCATTTTATTTTATATGAATAACAATTTTATTATTCAAATGTCCCGATGTCCCAATACAACAATAAATCGAGAGCCTAATCGCAAAGTTGATTCAAATAATAAAGAAAGATTTGGAATAAAGATCTAATTCAACTTTTCAAATTATGTTTCTTAATTCTTGAGCTTTATTTCATATAACGAACCAGAAACACGGGTGCTTGTTGCTAGTCGTTGAGCTATACCCTTCTAAGTCAAGTAAAAAAAAGGATAAAGTTTACACCCACCTAGGCTACAGTAAACCCGTATTTCTTCTTATTTAATTTTTAATTATTTTTCTAGGAATAAATCAAGAATGTTTTGTATATTTGCT
The DNA here is from genome assembly GCA_003991215.1 of Morbakka virulenta. Lineage (NCBI taxonomy): Eukaryota > Metazoa > Cnidaria > Cubozoa > Carybdeida > Carukiidae > Morbakka > Morbakka virulenta. The sequence continues at coordinate 2,876,324 of RDPX01000040.1, forward strand.
CCAATCCACAAAATAAAGAACACTAAAACATAACTTAAATTGTGGTATTATTGTTTAAAAACATTTTAGGTAATAGGTCGTAGCTGTTGTTCTCACAATACGGAAAAAATGCAAAATTCACTTGGGTTTGAATTTTAAATTGTTTAACTATGAGGATAGCATAGTGGATGACAGTTTTTTAGCAAAGGAAGAATTCATTATTGAGATTACTGGGAAGAGAATAAGAGGAAGACAGAAAGAGATAGGATTCGATGTCAAGAAGTATTGGAGAAGGAGATCTGCCTCATATGAGGCAGCAAACTTATTCAGGACAGTTGTCAAAGAGCATTTAAGACAGAAGGAGAAGAGCTCGATAGAATATAACATAAAACATTCAAGACTAAGATAAAAGATTAAAGATTCTCAACTTAATCTTTGCCATTCCTATTTTTCAGAATTAAGTCTTTAGACATTAAATAAACTTACTAAAATCTGCCGAAGACACCAATGGCAGCAAATAAATGTCTCTTCCTTTTCTAGCCAGAAAATATCCAGGGTAATTTATTGACTCAAAAGATAAAGTCTTTGAAATTCCATTAATGCCCGGATAATGCACTTTGAATTGCTCTGGTGGAAGTGCTATACGTACCCTCTCTTCCTTGTTAGCTTTAATGCCAACGATGGGGCGAGAACCAACAGTTCCAGGAACAAACAAACGTACATATGGTCCAACAGGCTCACGGCGTAGATCTTGTAGATAGAGATTTCCTATGAAACTTTTGTTTCTAGCTGAAAATGAAATAAAATGGGAATTAGGACTCGTCATAAAATAAAGCTAGTACTAACCATGTGTATCAAGTTGTTGCTAATTTCTCAATGTCTAAAGTAACTTTCTATAGTATCTCGGTGCATAAAAATATTTCTCTACTTCTATGACAGAGGCCTAAAGAATGGTGACTATTAACATCTAATAGTTGAAAAAGATTTGGCAGGCAGGTTATTTTCTAGTTTGATATACTTGTTTTGAATTATTTTGATCTAGCCCACTTTTTCAACTATATTATTTTATGATTAATTATTAAATTATATTTTGTATTTTGCATTTCTCGTGGTTGTAATAATGAAGGTAAAAATATTGTTTCTTCATGTTTCTCTGTATTTCTTGAGGACAAATCATGAAATGAAAGAATCGGTGTTTTGTCTTTCGATACACAGTTAGCATTACTCTAATTTACAAACAGTGCACTTTTACTTAGTTTATTAGTATTTATTACTGTTATTATTATTACTACTAACATTACCATTATTGCCTTCTTACTATTACTACTTTGTTATCATTAATGTTATTGTTATTGTAACTTTTCTTATGAATGTTCTTGTATTCCAGGTTTATTTTCCAAGAGAATAGACCACACCAAGTGGTCTTAGGTATTACGGTATTACTTTTCTTTTTTTACTTCTACTTTTTTGCATCCCAAAGTAAAGGCCATTTTCCATGTTCTTTACTTTGTTATGGAATATTTTTCTTATAATTTTCCTGCTCCATGCAAACAAGATCTCTCCAACATGTCAACAGTAAAATTTAATTCTAACTTTTCTATCCATTTATCAAAATTCTTTGTCACTCTCCCTAATGCACCAATAATCAAAGAGATAAATTCCACCTTCTTCTTTTTCCATATTTTTGCAATTTTTTTCTTCAAGTCATAATAACTTGTAGATTATTTTCTTCCTTTTTTTATATGAGTATCAAATAGACAAGAGCAAATCATTAAATTACATCTTTTCTTTTTCTTTTCAATTACGGTGATGCCAGTTCTATTTTGTTGGAACTGTTTATCGGTCTGTACAGGAAAATAGCATAAAATCCTGGGTACCTGAAATCAAGAAAGGAGACCGTTATGGAAATAAGGTCAACATGACTTTTTGTTGGTATCATTACCATTAAGGGTTGGGATGTATTTTAATCTCTTAGCGTTTTAGACCTTTGTATTTTGCACTGTATTTGTTTTGTATTGCAACATTGTAAGTAGCTTTTCTTTTTAAGTAGCAATCGGTACATTCATGCAAACGTCATGCAATCCTGATTCAAGTAATTTCTCTGACGGACCGATGCGTGTACCATTTCTCAGCCTTTTCAAGTCATTACCTTTTGCATAGCTTCCAGTTATTTACTTTGGCGCTATTGTTGTACCTCAAGTTCTTACACTCTTTCTACCTAAATTTCAGGACATTGTGAGCCAACGTGTGCCACAGTCTCGTCGTTTGTGTCATACATTCAAAATAATGGGGACACATTTTCTTCATACATTCTATTCTTCATGCTGTTTGTGCATGATGCTTGATCTTAAGATCCAATAATTGTGCTATTTTTCTCTTTTTGCGAATATACTCTTATTTCATGGGTGCCTTTGATTAAACTGTCCCTGTAGCGTCTTAGCTCTCTATGCTAACCTCACTAATCAAGGAACATAAAATTTCCCTCCATACAATTTCATGTTCCTATTGTATTTGTTTTTTTTGCCTTGTTCAAACATGTTGGCCCAAGTGTTTATTATTATTATTATTATTATTATTATTCCAGATGTTGTTGTTGTTGACCGCACTGAGAAGAGATGGCTGGTTGTAGATTTTGCTGTGCCTTCCGATCGAAATGTGACAACTAAGGAAGAAAAAAAGGTCACTAAGTATTCCCCCTTGGCCCAACAAATCCGGAAGTTACACAGCGTATCTACCAGCGTTGTCCCAATCGTTGTGGGAAGCTTAGGAGTGGTGACGAAGCAGTTGGAGCGCAGTTTGAAAGAGTTGGGCATCCCTGATGTCTTGGGTGGTCTCCAAACATCTACCATCATTGGAACCACCAACATATTGAGGAAGGTGCTTAACCTCTAAAGCTACTGGTCGGTAGCCGGGGTTACGTTTTCTCGTCTGGCAGGTGAATACTGTCTCCCTGTGCGGGCTGGACATAAACTTTGTTATTATAGTATTTATAGGAATGAGTATTATTTGCCCCCTTATCATTTATTAGACTTATTTATTGTCTGTTGTCGTAACAAGTGTGAAGCAATCTTGATCTACTGAAATCTGTTTCAGTACTTTATAAAACACTTTTGACAATTATAGCTTTTCAAATTATTAGTTTATCCCTCTAATTATTATTACGCTGAATACTGTTGCTTTAAATCTTTTAATTCTTGAAATCAAACCAGTCAATACAGTTCCAAATTACTACTACGTTTTTACGATAAACGTAGTACTGAAAAAAATCAATTTGCTTGGTATCAGTATTTTTATTATTACTACTACTATTACTCTTTCTATTAGTACAATTTTATTATATTTATATTACCATTAGTATTGTTATTATTATTATTACTAATGTTATGTCAGTGTTATTTCTCTAGGGAAATTCAAGAATTATTTGCACAAGCATAAAATTCTTTAAAATAACAAAAGCTTTAGTAGTAAAAATGGCCTAAAATGACTACGGATTTTTCTCTGTAAGGAGCACAAAGCTCATGGTAACGAGGTCCTTATTAAGACAGGAAAGGAGAAGGGCAGCAATGAACCTGTAGCTTTGTTCAATTAGATTTTGTTCTGTTTTTCCTTTTGAATACTTGTAGCAATTTTCTATTCCATTCCTCCAGAAATCTGGAGCTATTGGCCTTTTATTTTCACTTACTCTTTACATTTTTACTGTAAAGAAGCACTAATGTTACCATCATGTTGTTTTATCTTAAGATTCTTATAGTGGAAGGAATTACTGGACATGCATTGCGTGTATTACGTTGTTTTTTTGTTAGTAAAGTAGACTGCAATATATACAATCTAAATAATGAAACAAAAAATTTTTGGAACAGTGATGAACCCAGTAAACTTTATTTCCAAAAAATACCAATTTGAAAATAACAAATTCCTTAGATGATAAAGTAAAAAAAAAGAAGACAAAAACGAGTAAAGAAGTGAATAAGCTTTCTAAGTAAAGTAACAAAAACTAACAATACACTACAAACCAAGCTCTGTTAGAAAATGGATAAGCTGAACAGTTTCAAGGAACATCATACAACCAGCATTATGCAGTTGTACTTTGAGCATTCTGAGGATCCCATTCTGGTTTTCATGGTCATAGGCTCTACTAGCTTAGAATTTGAACCTACATTCCTTATCTGATCATTTTGTAAGGTTACTATAAAACTTGAGAACACCATTTTTTCCTCGGGCCATTGTCTTTAGACAGAAGAGTATGTTAGTTTGATCTGAGTGGCCACGTAACGACAAATTTTTTATAACTATCTTGATGAACATTTTGCAGAGAGGTAACTGCAAATGATAAAGCCTGTTGGTGATAAGGAAACAAAACCCCAAAGAGACCTAAGCGGAGCCTGGAACAGAAATTGGGTAAAGACATATTTCCCTATGAAGCCAAGGCTTTCATACAGCTTGACCAGTCTTTTGCCTTTGAGAAAAATATTGCACAAATTTTCTTGTGTATCACTAACATATTAGATACAAAAGAAACTGGATTGCTATGAAAAATTTTAATAATTAAAGTTAAGAAAATATCTGATCGTTATTATAGTATAAAAGAAGCATACCTGTTACCACTTATCATTTTAATACAATGAGCAGAAGCAAAAGACAGAAAAGAAGTAAATAAAAGAACTTACGTGCATCAGAGGGCATCTGGCTCCGCAGCATTGCTAATGCATCCCCCTCTACAAGCTGTATGTTACCATAGGAGCAATGATTTGCAAAGTATTTTGAATCATCGTCTACTTTTGTAACAACAGGATAAGGTTTGACATAAAGGTTACAGAGAAATGTATAATCGTGGCCTGGGTATCTGAATATTGTTGCCTTTGTCCTAACCTTATAATGTCGTATCCATGTTCCTCTTCTCTCTGATGAAAAGGTAGAAATAACAAATGAAGTACTTTAGTGTGAAAAATTTAGATTATTATCTCTTATGGTTAGAGGAGCAAACTTGAAATTAAAGGGCTGTAATCTAGTGACTGTTCGGAGTTCCATTATGGTTGGCTCCAAGCACAAAATTTAACAAATTTGGCTCTCTTAATTTGTCAGAATTTCAAATTTTAAGCCTGTAGTAATTGTGAGCCTATCTGATAAGACAACTGATACAAGTAAACTCTGAATCTCTGTATTGTATTAAAACAGACTGACATCGTAATTAAAAAAAGACCTTCGATATACAAACAGCATTGTCCAGGAACGTATTCAGCATTGGAACAATACATGAAGAAAATATTTAAAAATAAACTCAAATAACCCCCGTTTCAATCAACCCTTAGCAGAATCTCCATCGATCATGGGTCAAAAATGAAAAATGCCTATGTTCAGCTCACGATTATGAGACATTCTGACGCTAAATTTGAGCCTTCTACGTTTCCTGGCTAAATTCATTTCTCGATTATTGATATAAATCTTCCTTAACATACCTATATAATTGAATTTTTTTCTCCTGGCGACTACCTCAGGGATTACCTAAAAATATATTAATCTATGTTGAACGCAGGGTTGAAAAGTACCTCGATAACAAATGTGAGCTTTTTACTTTGCTTAGTTAAATTTATTTCTTGAACGCATTTTTTTTTACACATTGGGTCTACATAAGGAGTTTTTTGAACAGACCGCTGCCCAAGTGGTCCTGTCGAAGAATAACATAACGTCGTTCAGCACAGGGCAGCAAAGTACACTGATCCTAATTCAAATTTCTCTACGTTGCCTAATATGCGATATTATGAAGCTCAGTCATCCCCCAATACCTATGCAAACAGACTCTTAATTAACTTTATATATATAGGCCTCGTGGTCTAGGCAGGGAACTTGATGTTTTTCTATGAAAAGCAATCATGAGTTTTATCATTTTTACGAATAAAAAACGGGGAGCAATTTATCAATTCGTTACAATACCGTTACCTTCTCTAACCAGGAGTCTGCCGTTTTCATGATAAGAAAATTTTACCACGACATTAGCCGACATTTCTACCCTACACGTTTATAAATTTTAAAGACAAAAAGTAATTGAATTTTGCTTGACTCCTAGTGATCATAAGACAAGGTTAGATGACCTTGGATTAGCGGGTAACTATATGATAACATTATAATTAAAACATCTATTTTCTAAGGCCAAAATTTACACTCATGTTTATTGTTTGATACCAACACTAAGGTCCTAGCATTTTTCATAAGTGATAGTTCAGGTTAAACTTTGTGTTTGTTTAATTAGTAATTGTTCAGTTCCATTGAAATTTAAAGAATGTACCCATTCGGGGATTATATATCAGGTCGTACAATAAATATGGGCTCTCTACTTTGCCAGGTTTAATTTAACTATGAAAAGTATGCTTCTGTCCGTAACAACTTAACCCATGAGCTCATTTTCACATTGACATCTCCTTTCAAGCAACTTTTAAAAAATAACATTGCCTATGTTTAGCATAATATATGTTGCTCTGTCTCAGACATTTGACTACATGGTCGACGAATGCCGATTGGTTTCTCTCTCTCTCTCTCTCTCTCTCTCTCTCTCTCTCTCTATATATATATATATATATATATATATATATATATATATATATATATATATATATATATATATATATATATATATATATAATTCAGTTTTTAAGTGTGTCTTAATTTTCAATAACATACTGACATGGTCTTCTTTTGACTCATGGAGGTGCACCAGTGGTAATATCCAAAAATTGTAAAGCTCATGTTCACCCAAGATCTTTAAAGTATCCCGACATTAAAATTAAACTTTCTACGTCATCTGGTGTCCAATTCCTTTCGGACCACATTCCACACACCCACACTCATCCAAGCCAACAGTCACACATTTTGAGTTTACATCCACACCCACCCACACACAAACAAAACCAACACACACATATGCAGACAAAAAGATTAAAAGCAACAGACTTTGCTTCTTGTTCGTTTTTTTAACACATTTATGACAATAATTGTATAAATGTTCGTATTTTGTAAAATTCATAATTTTTTTCAGTGTTACTTGCCAATTTGACCTTATTTTGATCTAATGTATATTTAATTAACTTATGGCAATGTTCCTATTATATTCTTTCTCTTCAACGAGCCTAGGAAGCAGCAGGTCCTGTCCTTCGATGTGCTTATTATAGAATAAAGGGCCCTTTCTATATAGCTTATATTATATATGGATATATTATTGATATATCATAAATACTATACAAAAATAAATGATATAATATAATAGATAATAATAAATAAAAAAAGCTAAAACACTATTAATTTATTATTGATTAATTAATTGTTTTTAGGTAACTCTAGTATTTACTAGTAAAGAATGAAGGATCCTTCCTGTATAACGAATTTTTTTAGCTGTGTTTCTGACAAAAGTTGCAAAACAAATTTTATTTAATAAACATAAGATACTAAATAAGCAAGCAATTAAAATTGATATTTAAATGTTTCAAATAGGTTTTGTTGTTAATTTGGCTTTGAAAAAATAACGAAATAATTTACTTGATTCTTCTCCATCCCCTGGTTTTTCCAAGACTACTAGTCCATTTTTTTCCATGATAAAGTATCCTCTAAACCGTAGGGACTCAATAGAGATGGCTTTAGGATTGCTACTACCGTCCAAGGGCTTATGGCTTTTAAATAATTGTGCTCCATCTTTTTCTATAGTCATGACAAGTTGTCTGTTAGGGTAGCCATGAATCATGAGACCATTTTCTTTATCTTGTGGATCTCCTAATTTAAAGTACTCTGTTAATCCAGCTTGTACGACAACTAAATATAAGATAATAAGATTTTGTTACTTTAAAAAAAAATAGACACAAACCAAAGCAATGTAAAGTTAACAATATAGAAAAACACCAACATTTATTTAGCAAGCTGGTTCAAGGACTTGTAATGTAGTTACTTATAAATAGGAGTTCTTTAAGGAAAAGCAAGATCAGTAATGGTAAGGAAAAAAAATATCGGCAATAAACTACAGAAGAACTGCCGGATGAAAGTAATTAATATTTCACAACTTTTCTTTTCAAAACGGGAACAATGAGGGGACAAAAATTATAAGGGGCCATTTTCTCCCTGGCCCTTTAGAAACCCAGCTCTATAAGAATAGCATAACAGGAATAAAGCAAAATGTTTAAGGCTTTGTCTATTCAGATTTTCTGATTAGTTGCCATGGTTTATTACCATATCTGATTCAATTTTGTTTCTCTATGTGATAATTTTCTTTACAAATTTGTTTTTGCATATCAGACCACAGGTAGGGAAAAGTCTTCATTTTTCAGATATGTATGTTGTGAGATGTAGAGAGATAGGCGAGAGATATTTTCAGCTAAACAACTGTCTCTACAAAATAAAAAATCAAACTGAGTAATTCAAATCAAAACAGCAAGTCCCCATCTCTTTAAAATACAGAATGAAAACTTTGTTGGAGTTCACTGTAAATGTCAGTTTTCTTGGGCCCCAACAGTCTAGGTTGTAATTTGTCCAATAATTACCTGTTTGTGAAAATAATTCTAAAAAGCATTGACTTACTTGAATGAAAATTTTAGAACATTTTGATAGTAACACAGGAAAGACCTGATTAAGCTTTGATGTTGATCGGAATCACTGGTTGAATCAAGGAACTTTTAATAGGATTTTTCATCATTTCTTTGTTTACTCGTATTAAAACGAACGCAGGATTACTTTATTTGGTAAAAACCCCAATATGGATGGAAATAGGCTGCTTGGCAGGGGTTTCTCTCTGAGTTCTTTTCCTGTGTTAACTATTATTACCGCCTATTTCTAAAACAATGCAGCTCTTGATTTAAACGTAAAATGAGAAAAGATCTAGAACATGTAATGAAACAACAACAACAACAACAAAAATAAACCAGTGAGCAGGGAGGTATTTTCTTTTACTCCATATACAAGTATTTGAATCAATATTCTAGAAGATTCCGCTCGAAAAGATGTTATATGGTTCCCAAGCAACACAAAGCTAGAGCAGACTTTTACTCATTCCCTTGCCCTCTTTACCCTTCTCATTGCAGACAGGGCTAAGCAGGAAGTTGCTGAGCAAACCTTTTTGATACAAATGCCTTTTTAAATAAGAAAAGTGTATTTTCAATTCAGCTTGAGTATTCTCAACATTTTGACAAATATCAGCCTCCTATGTTCTGAATATATCCTTAGCATGATTACAGCTTATTGGAAGTCAATGACTTGTAAAATCCTTTCCAACCTCCAAGAGTCATTTGCTTCTTCTTTTCACGAGTTCAGTCATCTCCAACAACCGAATAACCATTTATTTCAATGAAAATGTAAAATTGAATATCTTGATGAAGAACAACTAGTGGTGTGGTGATGATAACTCCCACCCACCGGGTACACAGGTTGCGGATAGTGGAATGGCCTTCAGATATGAAGGCTAGCTGCAAATATGGAAACAAGCAGTCCCGGACAAAATCCAAGGTTGCCCGTCAGCAAGGCATATTACCTGGAAGCTGCCCTGCTCGGGTTAACGGCGAAGATTTTGACAGCAGGAAATCGGATATGCAACTGTCAATCGTCTACAAACCGATGTTTTGGCAGCTGCAGTGCGTCAAGCAGAAGAACAAATTATCTTCATTGGTTGAGGCAAAATGAGCTTTCATGGAAGTTACTGCAGGCACAGAGGTAGTGGTGGCGTGCACATCTGTTTAATTCCAGCTATCGAAAGGACTATGATCACTCAAACACTCAGACGATCAAACCGCATTGCTCGTCGCGCGGGTAAATAAGGAGCGCGTGCGAAGTTAAAAGTCCGGTTGCGGCCTACAAAAAGTATGCTACTGAAAAAATCAGTTCAACTCAACCCAAACAGAACCTCCTCAAACCAAAAAAATCAACATTCATCTCTACATTCAATGTGAATAAAATTATAAAATACTCTAAACAGTGAAAACAAATTTCGAAACTCGTAGCCTCTGCCAAACAACTTTCAATCGGTGTAATAAGTAAACAGGAACACGGATTCTATCATTACGATATTGATATCAAGATCACAAACTCCCCGAGAAATAAACACTGGTAACAGCTTCAGCATGGCAGAACAAAATGAACACTACCATTGGCGGCGTTGGAGTCCTCCCAAGCCCACGTGCTAGCTTATCACTGAAAGCTGAACGAATTTCTGCTCGTATCATTATTGCCAGCTTCAATGGAAATCTGGCTACAATTGTCATTCCCTGTTGTAGCCCCACAAATGTTGCTGATGAAGGTGATGTTGTTACATTCTATGATCAATTATCATCTCTCGTACGCTCTATTCCAACACACAATGTCTTTNTCATTACGATATTGATATCAAGATCACAAACTCCCCGAGAAATAAACACTGGTAACAGCTTCAGCATGGCAGAACAAAATGAACACTACCATTGGCGGCGTTGGAGTCCTCCCAAGCCCACGTGCTAGCTTATCACTGAAAGCTGAACGAATTTCTGCTCGTATCATTATTGCCAGCTTCAATGGAAATCTGGCTACAATTGTCATTCCCTGTTGTAGCCCCACAAATGTTGCTGATGAAGGTGATGTTGTTACATTCTATGATCAATTATCATCTCTCGTACGCTCTATTCCAAAACACAATGTTTTGATAATCGCAGGTGATTTTAATGCTCACTTAGGACGTAATCTATCTTCTCAATTTGCTATCTACGAAGATAACAACAGAAACGGTGAACATCTGGAAAAGTTTTTACTTGAAAACGATATGTCTTGTCTCAACACCAGATACAAGAAATGGTTTGGAAGGTTATGGAAACAAATACATCCAAAAATCGCTAATTGATCTTGTTCTTTTGAACAAAAAAATGGATTAACAGTGCACAGAACTGTGAGGCTTATAATACCTTTGAAGGAGTTTCGTCAGATCACCGTATAGTCTCAGGAACATTTCAGCTAAGCCTTAGAGCTAAAGGAAGATCTCCCAAGCAATCCCTCCCTACCATTGGAAACAATTGAAAAGTGATCCACGCCTGAAAGACAAATTTTGTTTGGCACTGAGTAACCGATGTGAAGCTCTACTCAACGAAAATGAATTACCAAATACTATCGAGAAATATTCCGCTTTCGTGGTAGCTCATAATGAAACAGTCCATGAAAACATACCCCTGAAGTCTAACATCAAGTGTCGGGTGCCATGGGAAAATGACAACTTTTCCCAGAAAAGAACAAATCTCAAAGAGATCGCCAAAATGAAAAACAAAAATCCGACCGGGAGGAACTTATCGAAATTTGGAGGAGGCCAAAGAAAACCTACAAAGAAGAACAAATAAGCTATCTAAAAAAACAAATTAAAGAGATTCAGTCTGCAGATGATAACCAACAGTCTTCTATTGCTTGGAAAATAGTCAACGACGTGAGTGGCAGCAAAAAATCATTGCACGCTAGAATTAAAGCATCCACTCAGGAAGAGAGACCAGATATATGGAAACAACATTTTGAAAGTTTGCTGGGCAACGCACCTTCAATTAATACAGAAACCACTCAGACGATTATAAATGACGAACGTTCAATCAAAACAGGGGCTTTCACTATTGAATAACGTGAGACTGTATTAATGAACACGAAAAACAACAAAGCTGCTGGTCTAGACGGTATACCTCTAGAAGTTTGGAAAACAGGCCAATTCAATGATATTCTCCNAGTCAACGACGTGAGTGGCAGCAAAAAATCATTGCACGCTAGAATTAAAGCATCCACTCAGGAAGAGAGACCAGATATATGGAAACAACATTTTGAAAGTTTGCTGGGCAACGCACCTTCAATTAATACAGAAACCACTCAGACGATTATAAATGACGAACGTTCAATCAAAACAGGGGCTTTCACTATTGAATAACGTGAGACTGTATTAATGAACACGAAAAACAACAAAGCTGCTGGTCTAGACGGTATACCTCTAGAAGTTTGGAAAACAGGCCAATTCAATGATATTCTCCTATCATTCTGCAATGACGTTTATGCATTAAACCCAATATCAAACTGGAGAAAAGGGTGCATATTGTCTGTCCCCCAAACAAGTGACTTGACAGTTCTGACAAACTACCGTGGAATAACCCTTACTTGTATAGTAGCAAAAATTTACAATGTGTTTCTACGAAACAGTATTCAACCTGAATTAGAAAAAATCCTGAGAATAAATCAAAATCGTTTCAGACCAGAACGTTCCACACAAGGGCAAATCATCACTGTTAAGCGACTATTGGAAGGGATACAGACTAGAAATCTATTTGATTACGTTTCAAGAATATGCTTGGCCTAAACAAAGAATTCGGCTTCACATTGAAAGAAACGAGAGGAAGAAGATATCCTGCTGAGTTAATAACCGATACTGATTATGCAGACCATCTGGCTCTATTTGCTGATAAAACTACGGACGCGGACAAACTTTTGCACCTCCTTCAACAAGCTGCTTCGACCATTGGACTGTTTGTGAACTCTAAAAAGACTGAAGCCATGAAAATGAACAATGCTGGTGATGATATTAGATCGCTTGAAGGTAAACTGATCAGGAAGATGGAAAGCTTTATCTACTTGGGCAGCGATGTTTCATCATCTGAGAGAGATCTAAACCTTAGGATAGCTAAAGCTTGGAGTGCCCTAAATAAGTTGCAAACAATATGGAAATCATCTCTCTCTCTCTGATAAACCGAAGAGGCGTTTCTTCAGAGTAATCGTGGAGTCAATTTATATTGCTCAGCTACCTTGATCCTGACCAAAAGTCTCGAAAAGGTACTTGATGGAACTTACACCCAAATGCTAAGGGCTGTCTTCAATACGTCGTAGAAACAACATCCTAAAAGAGAGTTATGCGGGTTATCCGTGCAGTATCATTCCTTGTCAGAGAAAGAGTGATTTGTTTTGCTGGACACTGTTTTCGGAGTTCTTCTGAGCTTGCTAGCAAGTTGATTCTATGGAGACTAAGTCATGGCTTTAACTCTGTTGGTCGACCCCGTATCACCTATCTTGACCAGATTTCTGATGATGTGGGACAACAAGCTGAAGATATACCAACTGCAATGGCGGACAGAGACCGTTAGAGGAAGCAAGTGTTAACGTCCCGGGCTACCCGCCCGATCTGGTAAAGTAAGTAAGATGAAGAACTTGACTACTTGATATTGACGTAAAACAATGAATGCAACCAAATTTCGTGCTGGGTCATAGGAATTTTCGTATCTAGAATAACAACCTGAGCCTGGGCATATTCTTTAGGAGTTCTTAATTTTTGACACATTTTCAGCCTCGATATTCTATAAAGTTTATTTTTGCAAGAAATGCGTGTAAACATAAAGGAAAATGAATTACTAAAATGCTATCTAAAATTTTGAATAAACACGAAGAATGTTTTATTTGATTCATATCACTGTGATTATGAAACTATCAAAATTGCATATTCCAGCTGATCAGGACGAATGTACAATTCATTCAATGCAAAACATGGGGCCATAACAAATTATATCAACATGATTATTTGCAGTTAACCAACCAATAAAAATTACGAAGTATTCAAGTAAATGAATTGAACAAACTCACAATAAACACAGGCTACACATTTTATAGGTTAAAGTTACAGCACAAAATATTCGAAGAGAAAAAAGGATAGAAAAATCAAATGATTATCTCCGATCTTTGTTAAACCTCTGAACTACACAAATGCGTATATTCCTACATTATTCAATATAAAGAACGACTTTTTCTATTAAAAGGAAAAAAATGCCCATCATGACATTTCCTCTTTTTGACCTCTTATCCGAACTGTATAAAGGATGTTGTCTCAGAATTACTACATTTACAGAGAAGTAAAAAATTGTTTGTGCAGCTTATTGTATTTCGACCAGGAGCCATTACTGTTATTGGCACATATCTTACCAGCAGAGCTATTAGGGCTATGTTTTTAATCCGATTATTTTGCAACTATGCCTTTTGGTTAAATGCGTCATTTTCATTCCAGCTTCCTGTTCTTGCAAATCTTATCCCAATCCCTTAGAGACTCCCATAAAGCGCCAATTTTCCTTCCAAGGCAGAAAAAACGCATCACGTGGAATGTACCTTTCTGACCAGCTGTTTTACACCCCTGCTTAATCCCTTTCTACCTGCCATTCGATCGTCTGCCACCTCCCATCTATTTGCTGTAGACAATCACTATTTCAGTAGAACTTTTTTCGTTAATAGCCTTCTACCCTGAAACGCTGTTTTCAGAAAACTTCCATTCCCTTCCGAATTAGTACAACCTTCAGAAATTTGAAAAGCATGTTAATTGCTATCTTTTTTTCCATCGTCTTTAATACTACCCTTTTGAGCTTGTGCCATTCTTTCGGGATTTTTTTGAATAACCCTTACTACATCAGCAGGTTAAATCCTTGTTTTTGATGAAAATATATTTTGAGGCGAAAAGGTCGCCATAAGATGATTTACATGATCCACATTTTGTTTAATTAACATACCACAACTGGTAAAGTGAAGATGCAACAAAAATAGAAATGAAATTATAAATCATCTTGTATCTCTATAAAACTTCCATTCACCCTTGTATGGAGTACTGTTGCTATATCTGAACAGGTGCTTTATCTTCTCATCTTAACGTTCTTGATTGAGTTCAGAGATATGTTTACAACTTGATATACCCAAATCTTACTGCTACTATTCCATCTTCGTCTCGTCAACGAAATCTGGCTTGTCTTGGTCTTTTCTATAGCTATCGTCATGGAAAGTATTCTGATGACGATGCCTCTCTGGTACCACTTCAGTTTGTTGCATCTCATGTGACTCTTTTTTCAACCCTGCTTCAGTTGTCGCCGCTTGCTCTGATAAATCATTTCAAGAATTTTTCCAGAAAACTTAAAGCTTGGACGCTAGCATGGACTCTATGCCATAGGTTGTGAAGGTGCTTAGACAACGGAACATTACAAATTAATAAATAGATTTTGAAAACAAGAAGAACGAAGCTTTTTTATCTGGGGTTTTTCAGCCATACTTTAAATTATCAATCAATGTGGCCTGACATGAAACACGAATCCACAAAGTTTCAAAACCTCAGTTATTAATTTTGAAATGATGTCCTTGACGGTTTTAAGATAAATCAAATTTGGTACTATTCATAAAAGGTGCCAAATTTCAACACTGTTTTATTGTTCTGCGTGAAATTGGGGGGAACCAGATCTTCAGATTTCTTGCCTTGGAAAACTTTTTTCAGCACCTTTTACCCAAGTTAAGGTGAATAATTTATGTAAAGACCTACCCACTTGACCGTAATTCTTTTTATCCAGAGACTTCACTTTGCAAAAAAGCCTCCGAAACAAACAACTGATTCAATATTATTTTTGAATAGGGGAGGTAATAAGAAAGCTGGGAAATTACAGTATGCACTCCGCTACTTTGCTTTTCACACAAATGTTAGTTTATCATCAAAATTGTTTGCCTGGAAAGATCTTTAAATTAAAAGTTTGTACTTTCTCTTGAGCTTAATAGTTTGGCTGTCTGAAGTTAGGTTTCACTGAGCTACATTCAAAATCAAAGTTTAAATATGTCACTAGTCTAATTTTAGCATTCTTTTGTGTAAGAGGCTAGCAGGAACTGAAAAGCTGACAGAATATTTTTAATAACAGTGATGATCTATCAATTGAAAAATTCAAGATACTTTAGAATTCTTTGTATTCTTCTGGCTTATAGTCAGCCCAGAGAATGGAAAATAATATATTAGTCACAAAGTAATGAAACGAATTTAGAGTATATGTCACGAGCTACTATTAACGTACAATGAATCATTATAACTAGAATTACGTTATGAATACTATGACATGCGTATACATTCTGATTTCCGCAAGCCACACACCTCTATGCAATTGCTCTTGGACCTTTGTTTTTAAGATGGGAAATATCTCTGTCTCATTGCAAAACAATAATTTGACGGGCAAGAAATTAAAGTGCCTGCAGAGGTTTCACGAAAGAGTATTTGTTATTGTGCATTACGGCTTTCACTTTTTGATATCTATTAAATCCACGCATTTAGATGCGTCGATGCACTTTTGCACGACTCGGTCCTTTGATGCTGGCAAAATATTTCTGCTACTCCCAGTGGAAATAAAAATGTCTTCTTAGTTCCAACAAATATGCCAATTTATTATCTTATTAGATATAACCAAATATATAGCATAGGGATATCTACATAGTTACTCTTAATATCTAAGGGTTCTCCCTTGCAAAATTGTGCCAACAATTCCAATTCGAAAGATAGCTTTACAAAGAAACGTAATGTACGAAAATAACTGTTGTATGAAAATAAGTGTATCATTACTTTGTTAACACGTGATAAACATCAGCATGTAACAACAGTAGAAGATAATAAATGAATACTAATTTCCAAGTATTATTTTTGGAATTTTAATACTTACTGATATTTTGATGGTAAAACTAGTCTATCGTTTTTCTAAACAAGATACAAAGTTAGAAAGTCTGCTGATTCCAGAGAATCGATGAAGAATTCACAATCTCATGAAATGCTTGTTTAGAAATTAAAAAATAGAAACATCCCAGAGTACATGAAGGATAGGCAGTAATAACTAACAGTCTCGCTATTAAAACAAAACATTTTAATAAGAACGCAACTTTGATCATACCTCGAAGGATTGTGTAAACTGACAATATTGTTCCGGCCCATAGTCTGGAATTTATGTATAAACAGCATGACATTTTATCAATTGTCACTTTTTAAAAGAGCTTTTGAAGAAGATTATCCAAGTTTTAATATAAGCATCATCTTTTTTCAGTCTGTTAATAATAAACAAGCAGTGCACTTGTCTTCATAAATTTCATTCAACAGTATATCTTATCACAAAAAATATTAGCGAAAAAATTGTGGCTAAATCCAGCCGCCATGTTGAAAAACGAATGTACTTGCCATTCTCTAGAAATTCACTCGATTGACACATGTAGATTCCAAGTGTCAATTCCTATTGTTTTTGATGTCGTATAATCTCAATTCTTACATTTAATAAAAGTATTCGGTTGTGATTTATCATAACGTTTGCCTCTGAAAGACAAATAACATGAGATGATCTTCTGGTGGATGTGACCTGAATTGAAAGGCTTGACAACTCTGAATTCACATATAATCGGAAAAGCTCTTTATTAATGCTGGATAAGTAAACAAGAAGAGTACATTCTACCTTTATAGTTGGACCGAGTTACATGTTAAACTATCCAACAGAAAAAAACAAAACGTTCCATTAGAATTAAGAGGGAAGACTGAAATTAAAGTCTCTAGCTAGTGATTAAGAGGTAAAATGTTGGTAAATTTTGAAGTGTGGCTCAAAAAAGTATTGTAAAAATGAGCAGATTTAATATTTTCTCAGAAACATGTATGCAGTGAGAGCTTGTTGATCTTGCCTGTCTCTTATTCTCAGACTTTTGTGCTTCTACAGTTTAGTAGTCAAAATGTCGTTTCCCATCGGCAAAAGACTTCTTCGATGAATGTTATCAGAAAATAGTGATCTTTCAGGAAAGTCAAGGTTTGTTTCATTGGTAAGACAGAGACCATTCTGATTGTTTAACCTATGACGTCAAGCAATAGCGCCGCCATTATTAGAAGCCTGGACGTCAGTATTCTAAGAATGCAGAATAAAGGATGTGTGTTATATACAATCGGCATGGCCAGCTCTTGTTTCTATTTAACTTTCATCTCTGTATTAACTCCTGCAGACATCGCATTTTCAATGACCAGTTAAAATCTAAGCAAAATATTTACTGAAACAAATGCTTTGAAATAGTTGTAGGTTATTTAATTAAAAGTTAATTTTTGTGGTAGCTTTGAAGATAACCAATTACAGCAGAGTAGCTTCAACAAAAAAAAACCCTTCTCCATAGACGAGTAAACACCAGGTGTTGGTGTTGATTTCCTCCCCGTATTACATGATGGTAATCAATTACAGTAATTTGTTTCAGAATGATTTGAAGATTTCTTTTAAATTAAATGTCACCAGCGTAAACTAAATAAGAATTTTGCAGGGAACCGAAATTTACTATTGTTTTCTTGCCTTAACTAAGTAACATATTGGTCTTAACATTGTCGAAAAGTTAAACTCTTTTGTTATGATAGTGTTTTAATCTGGATAATTACCAGCAAAAAACCTTTTGGCTGCAAAAGGAATGAATTGAATTGAGTTACTTCAAGTTCTGTACCATGAAAGGTATACTTTGTTAGCTGTTGTATAATGTACATTATTATTCAAATAAAGCTCAAAGATTTTGAGATAACATGCTCCTATTGAAGACAAATATGGATATTTCAACATTTTAGAAGAAAGCCCCCCAAATAATCAATAATATAAATTGGTGATTTGAAGGTGATGTATTTTTTCATCAAATCTCTCCAAATGTGCATTATCTACCAGTCATGAAAAGAGCTAACAAATAACAACTATAAACAGTTACCTTTTACGTAATTTCACTGTCGTAGTTTGTTACCAGTATGATTTACTAATAATACAATTTAAAGATTTTTACTAACAAGATTGATTTTTTGTAAGATGTCAGGTTTCACCCTTCTCAAATTCTTTTTCATAATCTATAAAGTATATATTAACATAATTCAAAGGCTAGTTCAATTTATTTATTTATTTTTCTTATTATGAATATTACCTTCTTTGTTCATCTAAGATACCCACGTTATTGTAAAAATGTTTCGAGTGTTATCTTACTTCAGACACTGATCACATGTAAGTAATGTCTTCTGCCAAAGGATACTTAGTGTAATCTGTATTTGTCACTCCTGGTTTTTAAGAGTTACAATGAAAGACTATGCTAATTCTGAAAGTATTCCTTTAGTGTTGTATATTATGTAAATACTTCAGCTTGCTTGTGATATTTCGTTTAAGACCATACAGTAATTAGTAATAATCTACCAGGTTTACTTCAAATGTGAGAATTTCCTTTGCTCAAATTTGTTGACTTCTCTTCTTTGTAGATGTCATTGGTGAAAGCACCCAGAGCTACACTCTAATATTTTAGATAGTTTTTACCCTTTACATCGAAGTCAGGTTTGGTGACTAATACCTCGCAATGTAATAGTGAAGGACTCGAGAAATATCACCCATCAGTTAACAGTCCAATAGAAAATTTCGTTATTTTTCATGACAATGGATTAATTTCGTGCATGAGAATAAAGACATGCTTCTTTAGAGCCATGCATTTGAGAATTCTGAAGCATTCCACACTACCTAGATCATCAGAATATCTGAATGCATTTTCACATCTTACCTACGAAACATTGGCAGTGACAGGATGCATTTCTTAGCATGGAGATTCATACATTGAACCTACTCTGCATTTTTGACATTCAAGCTTAAAGTAGTATTCTGAGCACATAGACGATTTATTTTATAATCTTAAAATTTTATTAGTACATATAAAGGAACTGCACAACTACTTCTATGGTCTAAGAGCGTTCATTCATGCCATTACTGTAGTTTTTGTCAGCGTTTTTTTCTCCATTGAAACATGTTTCCTTGGTAAACGATCTAATAGCTTAGAGTTTACCAGATAATAAAAAATGTTGGAGGGAATTTCGAAGAAACCTTGCGTTAATATTTGCCACGTTCCACTGCTTTATTTTGTTTTGACCCTGATGAATGTAATGCACATTTTTATTGTACTTCCCCTAATGAAAATAATTAATTTTGTTGTGATAGATACTTGCATTAGGGTAGTACTTCAGGAGTAGATATCATATTCTTGTAATATCCTGCATTCTATCTTTCACCATATTTCCTATGACTTCTGGCAGCTGAAACCTATTTCCTTGAAAACCTCCATTCTTTAAAATTTATCAAGTCATCAATTTGTTGATTCTGTATTTTTGCATTTGGTAAATATCTAATAGAATTACTACAAAAGTCTCAAACTTGTAGAGAGGATGTCAATGTTGTTAAAAAGCCCTTCTGACTTATTAAGTCATCCATTTGTTAATTCTACATTTTTGCATTTGGTAAATATCGAATAGAAGTACTACAAAATTGTCTCAAACTTGCAGAGAGAATGTCAATGTTGTAAAAAATCCCTTCTGACTTTTTTGATACTTTTAAAAGTCGTTTAGTTAATACTCATTCAATTCTCATAAAACCCTAAGAAACGTGAGCACGAAAATGTTCTGAAAGCTTTCAATGAGTTTAGACTAATGAGAAGACAACGTATCTTGAAAAATAACGAAGAGCCGAAAAGATGCTGCTATTCAAGATGCTGACATTAAAACAACTTGAGGATGGCTTGTTTACAATTAGCAAGAGCTTGATTATAGCATGCTCATCTGCACCTTTTTCTCTTTCTTTTAGAACCATGCAAGGCTTAAAGCCACCGTGTTTGTGGAGCAGTGAAGAAAAAGACAAGGAACAAAATGTTGAGCCGAAAGATAAAAGTTGACCTTAAACTTTAAAATTTTAAAATCAAATGGTAGAGGTGAGCACTCAAAAGTCAAAGAATTCCACAATTTTCCCGTTTAAGTTAAAAAACTACATTCAAAAGAAAGAATATTACAAAGAGAAGTAACAATTGCATAAGGGTGAAGACGTTGATAAAAACGAGTCACACAGGATGCCACAAATAGCGGTAGTACCAGTGGTAGAAGCAGCTTAGAATACTTGCCATGATAATACCTATAGAAATGATTACACGTATCACTTGCCCACTTCTCAGGTTTCGGAATGAAGAAGAGGCTGCTAAATAGTGGCTTCTGTACCAAAAATCATTTATAAAAAGAGACAACGAGAGAAGTGAGTACAAAATGAGCGCATATTTTAGAACTATTTCTTAAAAACAAAAAGGAAACCAAATAACATCAGATGTTTATGAAAAAAATTAAATATTTCAAACTCAGGGTCTTAGAATGTATAAACCACAAAAAATTACTAGGACTTTGCTTCTATCTGGCCTATTTAATCAATAATTGGCTCTTCTTAACAGGAGTAGGCAAAATAGACTAGTACTATTCCTTCAATAAGTGCCAGAAAAATACTCTAGCTTCTGTGTTAAAGCCCCATTTACATTTTCTATTAAATTTCAAATGGCTGGGTGGAAAAACATTGTGCTCTGTTCCTTTGATACCAAAATCTATTAATTAACCTTCATTTTGACGAGATTATTAAAATTTGCTCTAAATGCCGTACCCTTGCAGCATGGAGTCTCTGTGTATTCCTTAAGAAGTTTCCTTAGAATGAATGTAGCTACTAAATTAGTTTAATTTAGCTATTAAACTTTTTTACTAACAAGCTACCGATAGAGACATGGGCTTTCTACTTGGTCGAACTTTGGTCAATATTTCTTTAAACCAATATGAAAAAACATTTTTCAAGCTTATGCAGAATGCAGATATCCTTTTGTATTATGGATTAATCGATGGTACACTTTTGCTTTATATTAAAAATGAACAAGACAGCACTAGTTTTTGATTTACCTTTTTATGAGTTTTTTATTAAACTTAACAATCTTTACCTTGGTTTAGTTTTTAATTCGAAAAAATAAGAGAACAAGTATAGCACAGCATCTACTTCGGAACTAGGTTTGACATAAATTGACATAGAAAAACAGGGAATTTCAGTAAATGTCACCAAATGGTCCAAGCTTATTTACCCATGCTCATCAGGATACTACCTGAGGTATCTGGAGCTGCCAAGGCTATGTCCTTTAGTCGTCGAAATAATACTAAACCATTGCCTTTGCAATAAATACGTAAAACCAAAATCACAATCTAACGTCATCCGTATCAGGTTAGAAAAAATTCTAGAAAAAAAAATTGGACCCTCTGTCACAAACGTATGTCATACAGCACAGATTGAAATACATAATTTTATAAGACAACCGAAATATCAACAATAAAAAGGAGATAAAAGTGGAACTTACATAAGCAGGTAGAAGAGAGACCAATTAAAATAGATTGATATGTTTTGAATGTTTCCTAACAAGGGGAAATAATGAAAATCCAGAAAGAAAAGAAAGAAAAAGGGATATTTAATAAAACCAGACAGAAGATGTACTGTAACAACCAAGGTGTATTATTTGGATGAAAGTGAAGGACGAAACATACATTACAAATATTGCTGAAAATATTTTGGGGGAATGGGATGAGTCGAGCTACTTTTCCATCAAATTTATCCGAGCTGTTGTCCCTGATTGTTGTTATATTTGTGTTTGTGACATCATTAGTCGATCGTTATATTGGATGACCTTAAAACAAGCATTGATTTATCTTGAGTATAACCTGATGCAATGCGAAAGGCCAGCAGGGCTAGAAATCCCACTAAGGAAAAATCGTTTGAACTTTGATGGTCAAGTCGTTGGCTAAGGATAAAAGACGTTCTTTCTTGAAGCTGAAAGGCGAGAATAACAAGTTGACATGGAGTGACACAATGCAAACATATTTCGAGTCACAGAATTGTTGGAAAAGTATCAAAGGGGAAGAAGCCTGCTTTTCCATTAACTCCTCTTTATGTTGTACCATTAACAGAAGGAAGAAAGAAAGACAAAGCATCAGTGAAAAGAAAGAAGAGCTGGGATATATGAGCGCCAAAAGCAAACCACTCACCATACAGATTGACTTTGACAGAACTTCAAAGTCAATCTGTATAACTAGTGGATTGATTATATATGAAATACACATGAAATACAAAGTAGATTTAATTTTTAAAAGAGACTGGATTTACTCAAAGCACACGTTATATTTTGCAGATAATTCTGTTTTCTAACGATTGCAATCACGTGTAATATAACTTTTGTCAACTGGCAGTGATAATTTAAAACAATCATCGTTGAGTTTTTCATCAAAATTTAATTTCCCCTTAAAATGTAGTCACTGTGTACGATGCACCTAAAACAACTATTTTAAAACTTTATCTCAAACAAAATAAGCATGTCACTGCCACTTAATTGCTCACATCTGATACAAAGGCTTTAATGTATGTCTCTTATCTTTCTTTTGCGGTTAGTGCTTAAAGCTTCAGGAACTAGTCTTTTGCATATTTGCTGCGATGTAATGTTTCTTTTTCTTAAATTGATCCCTTTTATTTTCAAAGTACTTATAAGCGTTTAATTTCAAANGGGCTATCTATGTTTGAAAAAAAACCACCAAGATTTTAAGTACAACTTTGACTTTAGGATGTTACATTGTTCAGCCCTGTAAAAATTTTTTTGTTTTTTCTTATTGCTATTTAAAGTAATTGTTGTAGCTTCTTTCAAAGAATGACCTTTATCATTCTTTTTCTTTATTCACGTACCCTCTTTTGATGGCCTCTCCTCCCTCTTATATTAAACATTTGCTAGTCATATATTTGGTGCCCTGGAGGTCACTCAGGTCACCTCGTCTTCTTACTTCGATATTCTGCTTTTAGTTTTCACCCTGTGCACAATTTAAAACAATCATCGTTGAGTTTTTCATCAAAATTTAATTTCCCCTTAAAATGTAGTCACTGTGTACGATGCACCTAAAACAACTATTTTAAAACTTTATCTCAAACAAAATAAGCATGTCACTGCCACTTAATTGCTCACATCTGATACAAAGGCTTTAATGTATGTCTCTTATCTTTCTTTTGCGGTTAGTGCTTAAAGCTTCAGGAACTAGTCTTTTGCATATTTGCTGCGATGTAATGTTTCTTTTTCTTAAATTGATCCCTTTTATTTTCAAAGTACTTATAAGCGTTTAATTTCAAAAATGAAAACCTTCCTATCAAACATTATATTGAGTTTATGTCTTCTGAAATATTTGACCGAGGAAGACAAAGTGGAATCAGTCTCTCTATTTAATAATAGAGGCAATACCTTTGAAGATATCCTGAAGCTATTTTCCTTATAAATAAAATTGAAATTACTTAATGCCTTGCCTTTGATGAATGGTTTACATTTCTATATTCCATGTTTTAAAAGGAAATTAAGGGGTACACGAGCAGATGTCACAAGAAATCCAAGGGAGCCATAATGTATCAAGGAGAAACCAATAAAGAACTAGATGGTTTGAATTTCCGGCTAAAATATTTTTAAACAATTTTAGTTTTTTGAGATCAGTTAATGACTAAATTATTGTATTTTGTTTGACAAATGCCTTTTGACCCTTTATAGAGTAAAAAAAATGGCAGTAGATTTTATTACAATTACATTTACATTACTGGTGTTTTTTGAGAAATAATGAATATTTAGCGTTGACCTTTCAATAATAATTACCTTAATTCCGAAAATGTAACGTTGTTATGTTAATATTAATACAAACCAAAAGGGGAGAAAAGATCCAAAATCTAATTAAAACAAGACTACTTTAAATACACCTCAACAACAAACTTGGCTTACATTCATATCAGTGGGAGTAACCTGTAAATAGGATTTTGGTTACAGAGCTTTCTGCTTTGGCCACTAAAATATTCTAGAAATTCAGGTTCTGTGTTTTTTGTATCTTTAAAATTTAAAGACAGCTCTTTAGCTGAGGTATATCCAGTTTTATTTAAGAAAAACTATATCTTGGTATTTTGGCGATGGTCTGTTTAACTAACACTATCTCCATTATTAAAATACTACAAAAGAGTAAACTATATTTTCGGGTATATTTAAGAAATTACAGAGTAGTTTACCAGCGACCTTCCAGGGTTTGCTGTGTATTGCACGATATTCTGATTAGTGGGAGAAATGTAGATACTCATCCCCAGAACCGTCGTGGACTTCTGCAACGTTTACATAAGAAAGTACTCCGTTGCTGTTTAGAAAAATGATTTTTTTTCTCATTCTTCTGTCGAATATCTGGAACACATGTTATCCTTGGAAGGAATCACCAAGGGGCCAAAAATTGTTCCTGTTCTCAACATACCACATCCAACTGATATTTCGAGCCTAACGTCATTTCATGATTCAGTTTTATGGAGGATTCTTACCTGATTTACGGACGAAAGCAGAGCCACTGGACCTTCTCATTAACAGAGAGCTTTCAAACATGTAATGAAACTGATGTCTAAAGATAATATCCTTATAGATTTTGATCCGTTACATTCCAAAAGACTTCTCTGTGACGCCTTAATTGCTAAAACTGGGCCAATTTTATTTAATGGTTTATCTGATGGAAATGAACGTCTTTAAACTGCTAACGTTGGCATTAAAGAGTCTTCAGCGCAACTGTAACCAAATTCAAAAGAAAGATTTGCCTATTGCCTAGAGAATCCATAAATTTTATCAGTAAGACGGTCGAGATTCTCTACTTGTCTAATTAATAAGTTGCCTAATTAATTTGACTATAAACTAGAATTTCGAAAATGTATTCACTATAACAATGTCGATACACTGAATCGTCTTCTATTGGATGAAGACAACTGATTTGACAGGGAGAAAAGTGCCGTAGATTGTGATATAGCCTGCACAATAGGATGATGCTAAGTGTCGGCCAAGCAAGAATAATAAAAGCAATGCCATGAAAAAGTTTGAAAAAACTAGCAATCTTCTTTTCTGTTTAGAATGGATTTCTTGTTCTAGGATCTCAAGTAGAAATACCAAGAAGATACCAAGGATTCTGGAAATGCTTCATCTGGGTCATTAAAGGATGATGGAAATTGTCTGAACATCTGTACACTGGCCTAACATTGATGATTTCATTGAACCTATGGCTAGAAGCTTCTCATTTTGTGCTAAACATCTAATAAAAGCTCCTCAGTCATCAATACATCCTTAGATCCCACCAGAGGACCCATGGGGCTGAATTCAACATTGTAGAAGCTACTATGGTATTATAAATCATTCTAAAATATTTCAGAATTTGCCTTTGGTACCATTGGTGATATTTATGATGACAAGGGACGGTCATTTTAAAGCAAAATAGTTTACATTTTCCTACTATTTTAATAACCTCAGACAATTTCTCTTGAATAGATTATCTCAAAAACACCTCCCCTTCTAGCCTGAAACGCTACAGTCCGATCGTTAGAAGCTTATTTTCTCTAGAGGTAAGTAAGTTTGGATCTCTAGGGTTTTCCGGAGCCGTATAAAAACTCCAAATGTTCATGACTAGATTTTGTCTATTTCTTTGACATAATTTTGAATTGCCTTAGAGGTAAAATATCTACTATTTTCATAGGATTTTTACTAATTGGCAGGGATTTAAGTCAAAAGGAATCATCTTCTGACTTCCTGTCTTTTTTTCAATATATAACGTGGTTCCATTTGCTCTAAATGCATTCTTCATGCTTGGCCTCGTGACAGTACCTTGGTGTTAACACTTTTTTCACTCCATCTCTTTGTATAGAATGTTTGAACCCGTCGTGGACCTTTGACGTGATATGATCCATATTAAAAGGCATGAACAGGGTCACCCACGTAAAGACGGCTGACCTTTGAAAACATTTCTTACCATTGTGACTTTGCTTTGAGTCTAATGTTCCGGCAAAAGGGGGCAAGACATCGATTCTTGTCCAAATCTGACGAGAATTTAACAGTTTACTTTAAGAATATCCTCTTGACTTTGGAATCCTTTTGTATTGCATGAGAAAATCCTGTAATGGTATTTTTGGTGGAAAAGGCTTTTTTTTTGTATTTCTTGTTTGAATATGTGTACCAAATGCTCGCCAGTACCATTTGTAGCAGGATGGTAGGGTTCTCCCGCCAAATAATGGATTCCTCTTTCCGTACACTAGACTTTAAATCCTTCAGATGTGAATACTGATGTTGTTAGTCACCAAAGTATAAGCGTATCTATCTCTTTTAATTAGTCAATAATGCCTCTGATTGACAACGAGGGCATCGGATAAATAAAAGGATAGTTTGAGTATGCTTCTATTGTTACAAGGAAATTATATCTCATGAATTTTATTTTATGATCTAGATCCTTCTAAATTAAAATCAGCCTTAAATACAGTAACACCATGTTGTGAATGTCACTTCGAGCCTTAACTGTATCAACTGAATCAACCTTACTTAAAATAATTTTTCTCTTTTCATATCGCTTTATTTAATATTATGTTAGATTTTTGCATCAGCTGTAGTGAAGAAAGCTAAAACGCTTCATATTAGAATGTCTTTGCATTATTACATTATGATAGTTTTTACCACCTTGCTCCACGTTTCTTCGATTTACTCTTCTTTTTCTTTCGTTTCTTCAGCACTTTGGCAATTTTTTCTTTTTTAACTGGCATCTGGCAACATTGAAACGGACAGGAGTTAGGATTGCAGTCAAAATTACAATAGAAGGGACATTGCTGAGGTGGTACAAGTGGTTGTTGAGGTGGTGGTGGTGGTGGAGGTGGAGGTGGCATATATGGCATCGGTTGATGATACTGAAACAGAACTGGTGGTGGTGGTGGTGGTAATGGGGCAGGTGGTGGTGGCGGCGGAGGTCTTGCAACGTTAATATTTGGGTTAAAATGGATGTGAATTTTTTGTGGAGTTGTTTTTGTCGGCTTTGGAGTTGTCTGCGGCGGAACATCTATAGTGGAAAGAAGATATTAAAAAATTTTATACTTCAATATATTCTCAAAGATGATTTTTCAAGTAAGTGCTAACACATTCGATTTTCAATTCTAACAGTATTCTCATTTTGTTTCATTATTCAACCACGTATTCTTATGAGTAAATCAGTTCTTGTTCCAAAAAGAAAGGGCCTCTTCAAAAACCCTCCTTATCGGAACAATATTATTTTTAATTGAAAAATGCACTGCTTTTAAGACATCTGGTGACATGAAGGTAAATGTACAAGCTAGTAAGAAGCTGATCAGAATAAATGGTTGTATGATGAAACAAGATGAGATATACTGTTACCATTGAAATCCAAATGATGAAACTAGAAATGTTTTCTATCGAAAGTGTGCAATATTGGTGTAAAAACAGTAACCACATGCAAAGCGATCTTAAGGGTTGGGGCCTTTTGATGAAATACAGTGGAATCTATCAGGTATAATACAAAAAGTATTGTTAAAACTATTCTATTTATTGGCTTAATTTTTTTATGTAGAAACTATATAAAAATTGCATAAAGGCTCTTTTACAAATCTGTTTAACTATGCATGAAAAAGTAGGTTTGGGTGAAGTTAAGAAATGAAAAAATAATATTATATCAGTAGTAACCAATAGAATACGATCTAAACTGAAGTGAATACAGGATCATTGTTTATTTTCTTTCTAATTTTGGGTAATGTTTAAAACTATAATACTTGGCGGTCTTTTTTACTGAAGTTACTGTTATGCTCATTGTAATGCTTCGTAAGCCTTCACAGTTGCTTGTCATCGCATTCCTACGTAAGTCAAATACGGTCGACCCCTTCGGAATAATGTTCCCCACTTGGTTCGGTATTCTGTTTCCGTCACTCCTCTTTCTACAGCCTCATTGCTTCTCTTTCAGGTCACTGATATACTACATACTTTTGAATTTCGGCACCTTGCTGTGTAGTACTCGTCCAAACTATCTTAGTCTTTCTTCTCTGCACCCACCTTGAGAGACCCTGTAAATCACTTGTGTTTGTCTCATAAAATCTCTTTATACTGCCAGTATGCTCAAAATCAGAGGATGTTCCTAGAGCAAATTGAAAGCAACTAACCTTGTTCCTATTATGGCGCTTAGCTATTAATCCTACATTCTCCAAGTTATTCAAATTCTATGAGTAGATTAAGCTATTTTCGTCTCTAAAAGACAATTGGGTATCATCATTAATCAGCATAATTTAATGACATCAGTGCTGACTAAAGGAGATAAACATGTATTTTTAGANTTGAGAGACCCTGTAAATCACTTGTGTTTGTCTCATAAAATCTCTTTATACTGCCAGTATGCTCAAAATCAGAGGATGTTCCTAGAGCAAATTGAAAGCAACTAACCTTGTTCCTATTATGGCGCTTAGCTATTAATCCTACATTCTCCAAGTTATTCAAATTCTATGAGTAGATTAAGCTATTTTCGTCTCTAAAAGACAATTGGGAATCATCATTAATCAGCATAATTTAATGACATCAGTGCTGACTAAAGGAGATAAACATGTATTTTTAGAAGCTTTTGAATACAATTGTACCTTTTGAAACATTCTATGTAAATAGAAGTGTTGTCTAAATACGCTCAATAGATCATGCAAAAATCATTTCGAGATTTACAAGTATTATCCCTCGAGTATTTTCAGCCTATAAAATACTTGATAATAGTTCGTGATCAAAGTTAGAGGTGCTTTCTTCTTTAAGTCATAAGCCAGATCTTCTAAGTTAAAAAACATTCAAGGGATTAGTGAATTACTTATAATGATTTTAAGATAGTTGCATAGTAGAAATACAACAGTTGCCAAAAGACATGTAGGAGTATCATTACATTTACCCCCAGGGAATTTAATTTTTGTATAAATAAGGCAAGAGAACAGATTTAGAATTGTTTTCGACTTGTTGCAGTATGTTCTCAGAACCTCATAGTCCAACAAAAGATAGCTGTTCAAAGAATTTTAGCGATTAACGGAGAGAAAGTCCTTGAATCTCTTAATTTGGGGGATGCCACTAAAACTGCCATTGAAATATGCACCGTATGAGATGTCAAATTATTTTGAAATAAATTAGGTATCGGAGTAATGGCAAAAGCCTCAACTGAATTAAGGGACATTGAAACTGCTTTATTAAAACCGTAGCTGTCCGCACAGGAAAGCCCTGCACCTATCAAAGTCACACACATTGTACCGATTGATTGTAATGGGTAAAGGATATATCCGTCTTGAATAAAAAAATTATTATTTCTGGTGAAGTGATTAAAACCCTTACACGCGAATATCAAGATATGAAACATAATGTGTTGTTTCTAAGACGAATATCTTCTTCTTCCTCTTCTTTTTCCTTTTGTGTTATGGCATATGTGTACCGTTGATGAATTGTGACTTCGTCCTCAATTTGTTTCTGTCTCTTGCACGCAATGTTATCCAGTTCTTTCTCCTTCTGCACATACGTTCTCTTCTTCCTCCAGTCAAACATCTTCACCCTCTGCCTTCCTCTCGCTTTTTTTCAATAACCAACAAAGCTCTACTGTTTTTCTCTCTCACTGAAATCCATCAGCTGCTTCTTCGTTGTTATCTTCTTCCATACTTCAACATTTGTCATTTTTTGTATTAATATGATTCTAAGCATTCTTTTGCAAAACAAATTTTTACAGCTTCGAGGCTCTTGTTCATGACTTTGTTTATCATTTAAGACTCATATCCATACCTTAGCACTGACCAGATGTAGTACGTCAATAGTCTTTTCTTGACTTCAAATTTCCTTATGTTCTTTTATTTCATTGCTTTCCAAAAAAATAAATTGTCTTTATGTAGCTTCTTAGAAGTCAAGTTAGTTACAGTAGTAGATCCTTCAGGTATTAACAGAGCAGTGTGTAACTTTGATACTAAAATATGTGTACGAACTGCGTTTAGAGTAATGTTTTGGAATCGGAAGAATTCGACATACACAACGAGAATGTTACCAGCAATAGGAGTTCAGATAGCACATAAGGCGAACTGTGTACTGGGATAAAATAAATGATTTCTAACCCCTGAGTTGATTTGAGTATTATCTGCTTTTGAGTTCGAACAGATAAAACTATTCTTGCACTTGGCGTATCATTGATGTATAATTCTGTTCCTCTATATATTTTTTTATTATCTGCTTAGATGCAGGGGCCCTAAATAAGATACTAAGTAAAAGCTAATTAAAAAAGCTAGAGGAAAA
The DNA here is from genome assembly GCA_003991215.1 of Morbakka virulenta. Taxonomy (NCBI): domain Eukaryota; kingdom Metazoa; phylum Cnidaria; class Cubozoa; order Carybdeida; family Carukiidae; genus Morbakka; species Morbakka virulenta. Next base: position 2,907,026 of record RDPX01000040.1, read on the forward strand.
AAGAAGATACAATTGTACTTTAAAGATTTCATATGGTTCAACACCTGACAACTTCAAGGTGACATCGACGTAAAAATATCCCCGCACAAAACACTAATTCGAGCAGCCTGAACGTTATCACTACTAACAACATTCACAAAATTCAAACCTGCCTATAAAGAACTCCTAGAGTTTAGACATTGGTTTTAAAACCAACATTGTTGAATTGGTTCTATTTTACATTGCAGCACATAAAATCTAAGTTAAAAAGCAGCAGTAAAGCTACAATTCTTTTCAAAAGCAAGTATCAAATTTCAAACAACTAGAAACTAACGAGGGTAAAAACTATTATAAAAACACTGTCACTCCACTTTTACCAAGACTAATTGTAATGATGTATTTAAAGAGCATTTACGTCTAAGCAAGTTGGGTAATTAATAATTATTATTAATGGTTGTTATAATTTTTAAGAGTTTTATTTTAGCACTGATAGTTTTCATCTGTCCTCTAATTTGTTGTCTTGTACATGATACACAACTTCTTCTTCTTCAGTTGCCAGGTCTGCTGCAGACATGGACGATCATGTCCCTCCATTCCTGTCTGTTGCCAGTTCTCCTGATGAGATAATTGTTTAGGAGTTCTTTCTTGGTGGCGTAGATATTTAGACCTACGTCCTCTGTCTTCCTCTTCCTTTTCACTCCGCTGATTTTGCCACACAGTATTTGTTTTTCTAGGCCGCTGACTCTGACAACATGGCCAAAGAATTTAATTTGTCTTTTTCTGATAGTTATCATTAATGATCTCTTGTATCCGGCTATTTCCATAACTTCATTATTTGTCTTCTTTTCAGTCCATGATATCCTCATAATTCTCCTGATGCACCACATTTCTACTGCTTCAAGTCTTCTTTCCAGGTCTTTTGTTATCGTCCAGCATTCACATCCATATAGCAGAATAGACCATACATAGACTTTCATTGTTAATTTTAGTACTGAGTCTTATATTTCTGTTGTTGAATATGGATTTCATTTTGGTAAAAACTATTGAATACTTTGTAATAAAGCAAAGCATTATTTTTGTGATCGATTAACACCTGTTATCCATTCACACTTGTTATCCATTCACACCTGTTATTCATTCACACCTATTTTCTAATATCTAGTTATCAGAGTTTGTTGCACAACATGGTATTAGCAATTGATCAATTCAATTCTGCCAGGATTGCTTTTACCAAATAACTTAAAGAAAAATAAAACTTAAGGTGACATAATAAGGGAAAATTACAAGTCTACCAGATTGAAAATGAAAAAAAGGAAAGAGTTGCTCAAAATATATGTACAGATACTGAAATATATGCTTACACTGTTAAATAGAAAAAGAAAACTGCGGTACAAACGTTGTATATCTATAATAAATATGTATAGATACTCAGAAAAAAATATTTTATTGACGAAGGCGGAAGTTGAAGCGTTTAACAAATTGAAGTTTTTTCTCTGTGTAGCTATAAATTATATATTAACAAATGAATATGAAATGTCACCAGCAATAGTGCTCTACCACATTAAAGCGTAGGAGCTATCAAATAATCAGATATGCGAGTAAGAAAAACTCTAAATTTACAGTACTCAGAGTTTTTCTTAATCGTATATCTGATTATATAAATTATATACCGGTATATATATATATATATATATATATATATATATATATATATATATATATAGTAATATTAGTAAAGTATACCAATGTTCACTAAGAGTGCTCAATGTTTCCAGAGCGTTTATAAATCCAGTATAGCATACAAAATAACTAGACAAATTTAGCAGTTACAACTAGTTTCATGTTTTCTTAACAATCTTCAAACTGCAATGAATATATATATATATATATATTTCTCTGTTCTAGATTGACGAAGAAACATGTGAAAAATTACCAAGGGTTAACGTGTGCATATCTTGTATATCTACTTGTAAATTATAAATACTACCTGACTGTGGTCTTTTTCTAGGGCAATCAGGGAGTATGCATTCTTCTGTTTCTTGCTGAAAGCAGTTTTCTCGATCTCCTGGACACTTCCTTTGACGCGTTTTAGTTCCAGTTCCACATGTGACACTGCAAGGGCTCCATTTGCACCACGAATCACCATGTATTTCTGTAACGTCAGTTGTCGTCTCCCCATTTTGTTTTTCGACCTTGGATGAGCTCGTAAATACTGGCTCCTGTGTTTCTTCCTCAGTTTTTGGTTTCTCTATTACGTTTGGTTGATTGAAATCACTTTGTACTAAATTGCTTGAAGACTGTGGACTAGCACTTGGATTTAGTAAAGAGGTCTGGCCCATCTGATTAGATAGAAGTGCATTATTTGAACTTGAAAAGTCATTTGATTGTAAATTTTGATTACTATTAATGTTCATAGCTTGACTCGTAGGGCTTCCTCCCGCCTGATCTGAAAGAATTGGATTTAGACCATTTGCTTGTGGAGAGGACAGAGGGTTTTGATTATTTAAACCACCAGATAACTGGCCAGGGGCGTCGGTGCCAAATCCAAGATTTCCTGTCCCTGTCCAGTCATGAACGTTTTTGTCACTCTGAGGTATTGGTATACCTAAAAGTGTTGCTAAAGTTTTTTCTATTTTGTTCATACCATTATCGTTTTGCTCATCTAACCTTTCAGAACCTCCAGCATAACTTTCACCTGGGTGATCCAAACCTACAAGTTTAAAAAAAATATGGAGAAAGATCAAGAAAAGAATCAGTCGGCTTGTAAACATACTTATTATCTAGTATTTGTTTTAACTGTGAATTATTTTAGAGGGTTTTTTATGTACTAGTGAGTCACCACACATCAGGGCTAAAAGTCACTCGAGGATGAGGGTTGTGAAGGGAGGTGTTAAAATATTAATCACTCATCAAAATGTGAAATAGTTTTTGTTATTTTTAATGCTGTTTTCATAAACTTTCATGAAAAGCAAATTTTAGACTGGATTCTTTAAAGACATTGGAAATGACTAGGCACCTAAGTTACATGAGCAAATTCAGTTTAGAGAAACTGAGGACTTTGTCATAATTTTAAACACTACCAAGCGTAGACTGCACCTTTCTCAAGTTTAAATTGGTCAATATCAATTTACATTAAAAGATCATTTTCTTGTTACTTGATAAAAGTGTATTGTATTTTGTCCAGGGAATGTTCCAAACGTTTAAAAACGTTGTTGAGACTTGTTACTGATAGAGTGTTTTTCATGGTTGGAGGTATTTATTTAATCAAACTTGTGGCGTGTTTTTGAGTTGCTTCAAGAGGTACGTGAAACAGGTTTTCAGACATCATTTCAGTCAAAACCTCATACTTTAATTAAAGAAGGCAATACGCGCTCATTTAAGAGAGAGAGAGAGAGAGAGAGAGAGAGAGAGAGAGAGAGAGAGAGAGAGAGAGAGAGAGAAAGAGAGAGAGAGAGATAAAGACAAAGAGAGCGATAACTTAAACATAATATTTACTATAAACAAAAAATTCTCTTTTGTGGTGCTATAATTATTAAATGACCTTTAAGGAATAAATAATATAAAATAAAATTAGATTACTTCAAGGTTTGCTGATATGTGCTTTGAGAATAGGCTGGTCATATTGACCTACATCTTTGAGCACAAGACCATTAACAAGCTGATGTGTATTGCAGGAAGAAAACCAGCAACAATCTTGATTACGTCATAGTCAATGAGACGTAAAAAGGAAGTCCATGACAGACAACATTTAGAGGGACAGACGTGAGCAGTGAGCACAGGCCACTTAATGCTAAATAAGAAAATCCGTAATCCTGCTTAATAAGAAAATTTGTAATCTTTAGATCATTTTTCTCAGAACTAAAGAACAAATTACAGATTGTTGACGTCATGCTAGTTACTGACATCAAAACCGTCTTTGACAGCATAGAGAAAACGTCTTTTGACACCAGTACAACACCTCTAGGTTACAGAAAAAGGAAGAGAGAAAAAAGTAGATCTAGTAGACTAAAAAGATCACCAATACTCTTAGAGACGATTTTGTTAACATGATAAGAGTGGTGAGATGAAAAGAAGGAAAAGAATCTTACAAGAAAGGAAGACCAGCTAAAAATGGGCAGAGGAATTTATAAGTTTCTGCATCGAGATGAAACACGAGGGCATCACCAGACAGGAAAAAGCAGAGACAGACAAATGATGTAGCGCAGAAAAACTGGTGAGGACAGAATCACTGCACACATATTAAAAGCAGCAAGTCATGATATGAGGCAAGACCTTTAAAGACCTTTTTAACAGAGTTTTGTTGAATAGTCACCGAGATGGAATTCTTCGCTCTATGTCAACTACATTGACTTTTGAAAAAAGCATTCAGCACCATTTGCTGTGAAAAGTTTTGGAAATATGCAGGTTCTTCTGGTATTCACTAATATAATATTCACATGTGCACTGACAAAACCGGTGCTGTCTGGGTCACGGCAGGGCATGAAACCAAATGACTCCACATAAAGACAGATGGAAGACAAAAATGTTTAACTTTTTTACAGTCCTCTTCTCAAACGTTATTGATTGAGTATCCAGATGAGCTAATGGAAACAGTCCAAGAGAGTTCGTATGGAGTTTGACCTTTTCGATTGGAAAAATGCGACTTCGAAGACTACATTGACAGTCACCGAAATGGAATTCTTCGCTCTATGTCAACTACATTGACTTTGAAAAAGCATTCAGGACCATTTGCTGTGGAAATGTTTGGAAATATGCAGGTTCGTCTGGTATTAACTAATATAATATTCACATGTACACTGACAAAACCGGTGCTGTCTGGGTCACGACAGGGCATGAAACCAAATGACTCCACATAAAGACAGATGGAAGACAAAAATGTTTAACTTTTTTTTTAGTCCTCTTCTCAAACGTTATTGATTGAGTATCCAGATGAGCTAATGGAAACAGTCCAAGAGAGTTCGTATGGAGTTTGACCTTCTCGTTTGGAAAAATGTGACTTCGAAGACTATATCGTCCTTCTTTCTCACACCAGAAAGGCAGAGGAGGAGGAAAGAGACAGCTGAAAGTGTGGGGATTAACATCTCTCCTAACATGACCAAGGTAACAGTAGCAAGAACCACGTCCAAAAAAGAATCAACAGTGTATTGCGAGAAACTCGAGGAAATACAGCGTTTTAAATACCAGGCAGCTACAAGGCAGATGATAACAACAACGAAAGAAATATCTCCACCAAAATCAGCCTTGCAGTACACACCCTCAAAGAATACAGTACATCTAAGAGAACGAGGCTCAATTCCTACTTTAAAGGTTATGGTTTAGGAAAATAATAAAGATCAGCTGGAAAAATTAAACTTTTACATACATTTTGTCTGACGAAACAAATATATTTTTTCTTAAGTAGCAATTTACATTGGACTTATTCCTGAGGCGTACACAACAATTTTCCTGGCAATAAACTAGGTTTATATTAAAAAAAGTCATTGTTAAAAGATATGATTTAAAATGTATATTTTCTTATTAATTGTCGAAGGTGGATATAGTGTATTTCCAAACCAATGGAGTTTGTTACACACATTTTTGCTTTATTTATGCTTGTCCACTGTTGGCATTGGCGACTATGACTTTCCAAGAGTTCAACCATAAAAAACTTAGAACGTATTACTAGTTAGTCACTTGTTCACTCTTGCTATCCTTTCAACTATCAGTTTGTTACATTTTTAAAATGAAAATTTGTCACTTTGTCAGATGGATCTTTATTACACTTTGTACTTGTCAGATCACGAATACACTGGTCAAAACAAATACGCAGCATTTCATCCCTAAAACGGGAAAGAATTTCAAAATTGATTCCAGCTTGCAAATGCGTCCTTTTAAAACACACACCGTATATGATGACTGATAAATGTTTCGAGAGCAGATTATATCAAAATCGGTATTTGACAATATAGTGTCATCAAAGAGAGTCCACGAGGACGTTCGTTGAACATGGATGTTTGCAGAAATGTCTTTAGTCTACGTTGTGCAGGAAACTAGCGCCTTGCTTCATACCTATTAATCAGTATGATTGCCACTACCTGTGAGAAGCAATGGATTTTTGGGTATCAATCTGCATCTCCTTAATCCACCAGATTCCAAAAATTCGTTAAAGAATTAATTTTCTCGTTCCCTTTCTTTAATTGTCCATTTTTTACATCTTTTCTAGCCCCTCCTCTCTTCAAATGTTTCAGTTTATTATAAAACAATTAATGCCTTTTTTGCTTTTGGAGATATTTCATGGAATTAATCATAAGTTGAATTAAAAGCAACTCACAATGGAATACAGTAAAATTTTTATTTAGCTCACGTAAATGAGTAAGCTTCGCGCTTTTCAGTGAAACCTTTAAATTAATGCCAATGTTGAATTACAGCCCCATTCCAATATGATCTTTCTCAAAAAGATGCCCCTGTTCAAAAACAAGGGCTATAAATTTACCTACTGAGTGCTAATGCGTTCAAGTACGGTAACCGAAAAAGATCAGGGCAAGACACCAGAACAAAAAAAAAGAAGAGAAAGAAAAAGAATTCGGTGAAACTACTGAAAAGACAATGGGAACACAATTTATCAAAAATTGAGTTTAATACTACCGCCTCAGAAAAAGCAGTGGTAAAAAGAACGGTAACTAGGTAAAATTACTGAAATAAACTGCACATTTACAGAGGGACATAGCGACATTTGTAACATAATTCTTGCACGTCGTAAATTTCACAGGGATGGTCAAAATAGGTGAATGGATGAGAATAAAACATGAACAATAAAAGGACAAGTAAGTCAAAAAAATACAAAAATGTAAGAACAACAAGATTAAAAAAAAATATTAAAAATATAAAAAAACAACAGAACACATTTACCGCCACCGCCACCACCACCACCACAACCACTACCACCACGTAAAAACAAACTAAATAGGGCTTGAAAGAACAAAATTCACCCTTACCGTATTCACCTGGTCCGTCACCTTCGTGTGTCAAATCAGGGTTATGGAGTTCATTGCTCAACTCATTATTCCCTAATATTGATGATAAAATCCCGTGGCCCTTTTCATTTCCAGCAAGAAAAATATGCTGATAAGGATCCGTTCCCTTAAGCAAATCAGACGACATGGAATGTAGCAAAATATTTTTAATAATTTTGTTGTAATTCTGTTGTGAGTGAGGCACATTTGGATCAGTAGAAAATATGGAATTCGAAAAAAGATTTAATACTTCGGCGATCCTGTGCATCAGTCCATTGGAGTCTTGTTGAAGTTCTTTATTTGGAGAATGCATAAGAAGGTTAAAGAAAACTCTGTATAGTGTCATCACCTGCGAAGTAACAAGGTCTGGTGTTTCGGTGCTGTGTATTACCCACGAGGCGTAATAATCCAATTCTCGTGAAAATTGGTCTTTAGGTACAGCACGAATATAGTATGGTGGAGTGGTGTGAACAAATCCTATTGCCCATTCAGGATGTCCTATAGGAGACATTATATATGTTCGTTTTCTTCCAAGAATTAAAGTAAGATTGAAAGTTGCCTCGTTAGCTAAAAGAGAATATATTGACAATCTGTCATATCAAAAACTGAAAAATGTACAATATAATACAAAAAGCACTATTTATCTATTTATCTACCTTAGTATATTTCTTCTTCTTTTGGCTTTTCCCACCAGGGATCGCCACAGCAATTTAACTTCTTCCTCTTCTGTTGGTCCTCTGCCTCTTCCTCGGTCAACCAAATCTTTCATTATGTCATATCTATCTTCATCATACAGTCTCTCCATCTTCTCCTTGGCCTTCCTTGTTTTCTCCTGCCAGGTAACTTCAAGTTCAACACTCGTTTAACAATGTGGTCCTCGACTCTCCTTTGCATATGTCAATACCCCCTTAATTGTGCCTCTCTTTCAACTTCCTTGCGATGTCCCTGACTCCGCTGGTACTCCTGGTCCTTTCATTTCTGATCATGTCTATTCTTGAAATTCCACGCGACCACCTGAGCATATGTATTTCTGCTGTTTGCATCTTTGTCTTAAGACTCTTGATTAGAGGGTCTTTTTCAGGTCTGTACAACATGACAGACCTCATTAAGGTTTTGTACAGCTTCCCTTTTACCTTGACGGGTACTCTTTTGTCACACAAGAATCCAGTCGTATTCTGCCAGCTGCTCCACCCTTCCTGGATTGTTTTCTTTACTTCTTTAGCACAATCTCCACTTTGCTCAATAGTGGACCCAAGGTACCTGAAACCCTGTACTTCTGGAAGGTCAGCAACACCGATTTTGATTGGTAGTAAGTGTCTTTTCTTGTTTATGCAGAGGTACTCCGTCTTTGCTTGGCTCACTTTCAATCCACGTTTCTCCCGTGCATCCCGCCATCCTTCTAGCTCTTCCTCGGCTTCCCCTTTCTCTTTATTCAAGAGCACTATGTCATCTGCAAACATCATATTCCATGGCGTCTCCCTTCTCACTTCATCTATCAGTACATCCATCACTACAGCACAGAGTAGTGGACTCAGGACTGACCCCCAATGCAAACCTACTTTTACATCGAATGTTTCTGCCCTTTCTGCAGCACATCTGACCTCTGTCCTACACTCCCTGTACATTTCGTGAACACAGCGGACACTCCTTTTCTTCTCATGCAATACCAGATCTTATCTTTCGGTACCCTGTCATATGCCGTTTCGAGGTCGATGAATACAGAATGAAGCTCTAATTGGCCATCCCGATACTTCCTTGCTGTCATTTGAAACGCAAACATAGCATCTGTTGTGCTTTTCTTGGGCACAAAGCTGCCTTCTAATTGATGAAAGAATCGTTTTTTGTCTTTTTCAAAGTAAGTATTTTGATGATATTTCTCGTGTCTTTCCAGATACCTTTTGTTTTTAGCGGTGATGGCAACTATACTCTGTATCAATTCTTCCTTGACTGTATTGACTGTCTTACTGTCTAACTGGTATTTCTTTACCAGATACTCAGGACACTCACACTTTCCTTTCTCAATCTTATCCAACCTCGACCGATCTCTTCTTGTTTTCTAGCCTAATCTTCCATTTTGGCTCATGCTTCCTGCTCATAGCGTTGCTCTTTGGTTCCTTCTTCTGTCCTAGATCTTCTCCCACAACTGGGGCTCCAGCATAAATGAGTTGGTTCATTTCCTCAATAGTTGCTGTAGCTATACTGCCAATCACCTCGTTAACGTCTTGAGTACGCTTCCCAACTTTTCTCGCTAGTGCGTTCTTTAAACTAGTCACATTTACGTTCGCACTATTCAGATCTCTTAATCTATTGTTCAATCTTTCCACTATCTCTTCCTGGTCTTCTCTACGTCCCTGCTCATATTGTTCTTGTGGCTGTCTCATCCATTCCCCCACGCTGTTATTGGGTTGTGTTTACATTCTTGATCTCAGTGATCGGGTCTGGGGTTAAATCTGATGGTGCCTGCTCCTGGCTGGGTGGCATCAATCTCCGTGTTACCTCCTCAACCTCTAACTGCGATACCAAACCATTTGTCCTTATTATTCTAACCTGATCTGCAAGCATCTGACTACTTGCATCAACACATCCTTCCTTATCTCGCCAGATTTTCAACATTCTGTTAATATAGTCTGCTCCTCGGTCACATTTTACCAGAAAGTAGTACACCATAACTTTAAAATAATCCTGTTTGTCCCATTTCCTTTTTCCATTTGTTCTCTGCTGTTGTTCTTTTTGCTCAACGCCAGTAACAGGATGGCGACCTGCTCCTGCCTGTTTCTCCACAGGAAGCCTGCCGAGCGCGACAGAGGTAGCGTAGCTATCTCTCCCATTCACACCTTTAGCGGTACTTGTATTTGTTGTATTCATCATGCGAATGAGTTTAGATTTCTATCAGGGTTGTCTCCCTTATTCATTTTCTGTAGGGGTTGGCTACCTTAGCTGATGATCTTAGAATCTGACTCACTCAGCAGGGAGGTTTTCTTCCTTAGCCTTCGGTTCAAAAATCTACCCACAGGGCAGTGGGGTCTGTTATAATCAAGACAACGAGCTGCTGGGAACCTCGACTAGAGCGATCTACCCTTCTAACAACAGATTCTTGGGTGAGCCCTTCCCCGCAGTTTAAGGCGAGGGATACCGGCGGATCATAACTCACAGACACTCTACCCCTGATGTCATTACTCTACTTTGCCTCCTTAACGATCCTATAATCCCAGCACGAGGAACCACCGGACACCATCCCGGTATTCACTGAGAACTACATTCAGCGCCCAGTAGCAAGGCAGGTACGTTGAATGCAGGCAGATGTACCAGAGCCACAAGAGTGAGAAAAATTGATAACCAAAATGAAATGGGAACATCACTTCAACCTTGCAAGTGCCGACCCCACAACAACTGAGGAAAGGCATATTGCTCAAGCGGTTGTTATTGTATGAAAAAAACTCATGTCTACAGTACTACTCACTCCTAACCTGATAACTGACCATACATAGAAAGATATCTTAGCATTAGAACTAAGTTTGGTATTGTAGCTTGGAATTCAGACTGGGTATTTGCTATTGCCCTCTTTGGTGACCAAAACAACAATAAATAGACACAAAAAGCCATGTTGTAATGTATGCCAAAGGGTATTTATTATTATTATCATTATTAATACTATTACTATTAATGTTTTTGTTGTTGTTAGAGTCCAGAGACTACAAAAAACTACTGAAAGAGGCATCTGATAAACACATTTAGTTTTTGGTGGAAAAACCGCTAAATGTCTAAAGATAATGGCTCCACGATTTCAACAACATCCATTAGTATTTGAATGGACCAGAGAATGGACACAGTGGAATCAGAGAAAAATATAACGAGCAAGTGAGTGTGTTCATTTGATGTTTGAGCTGCAGTCGCCGTACAAGACTGCTGTATTGCTAGCAATAAAACATATATTGTGTTACGGGATCTCAATTAGGATTTATCTTACGTTCAAATAACAAGAACAAATTGTAATGTACAATCTAGTAGTTACTACATATCTTCATTTATAAAACTCTTGAAAATTTATAAAGAATTTTTTTATATATTTTTATCAAGTAAAACAATAAAAGATATTCACTTACGATGAGTCATAGGGCATCGATTGTAATAATAAAGATTTGTACTTGGTAAAAGGTAAATATCTCTCCCTTTTCTTGCTAAAAAGAAGCCAGGGTGTCTCACCGATTCAAATGACACTGAATGTTCATCCCCACTTAAACCAGGAGAATGCAGATGATATTGATCAGGTGGAAATCCTACCCTTGCCAACTGGCACATATCTGATTTTATACCAATTACGGGATTGTGTCCATGTTGTCCGGGAACAAATAGTTTGATTGTTTTCCCTTCACTTTGTACTGAAAAGTCGTTACCTAGAAGGAAATAGATCAGTTTATAAGAAGTCCTTTTAAAAAATTGATACCTATCTTGTTATGATACTTGGTGGATCCCTTCTATTTTGTCAAAAAAAGTAGAAATTAAAAGCCATTTAGGAATTACCTTCAAAGTTCACACAGTTGCGCAGATTGAAAGTTTAAAGCCTGGGTTCAATTATGACATCAACCTTAATCTGTTCTCCTAAAACTTTATTACTATATATTGCCATTGAAAGAACCCTTTTGCTTTCTGTCAAAAATAGGGACATACATTACCATTGCTTCTTTGTAATAGCAAATTGGTTATTCAAAGAAAATATAAGCTGGGGAAAAATGATTCAGAAATAATATAGTATAGATGTAAAAGATTTTGTGGAGAAGTGAAAGTACGTTGGCACCGAGCTGGATTCGAACCATTGTCTATGGCGATTATGGTCCTATGCTCTGCCACCGGAGCTGTCTAGATTTGTCTAAATTTGTGATTTTGCATGAAATTCAAAAAGCAAAGTAGGGAAAAGAACCACTAACTTTAATTTTAATTTACAGAATGCATATAGATTAGTTGATATGAACTTACAATTCCATGAAAAAGATTGGTGACGGGAATTGTTGCTGGCTGCAAATTTCATTAATTCTATTTATGCTTACTATGGAAATGGTAATGAAAAGTACTAGCACTGAGATATCAGAAATCTAAAGCCTAATGAAACACTTGTTAGATGAACGTACAGTACTGATTCAGGCAACAGAAGTGATGAGTTGGATTTTACAACAGCGGGGCAAACTTATCTAATGGTCTAGGGTGAAGTTCAAAGCCTATGAATCAAGGATCTTGGTGATAGTAAAAATAAACAGAAAGAAAAAGCTTGCACGGTAGGTAGTGAAAGAATTCCGATAGTTAGAGGAAAACAGTTAAAAGATTAGCGAGATGATATGAAGAAAATTTAGGCGATAAACATCTTGAAATAAAGTTATATCAGCAAATTGAAGAAAAATTTGTGAAAACTGCCCAGAAAAAATTGACAGCAAAGTTCGAATCATGATTTCTTGAGTATGGATTTATCCATAAGTGCTATGACTTATTTTAATGTGTTAAACTGCGGTCTCAAGAATGGAAAAGATAGAACCAAGTTGCAACATTTTGTTCCTAAATGGTTTGGCTTTCCGAGGTGTTCTGTACATCAGCGTTATGTGGAAAGTATTCATCACTTAGTCTTTAAATTTTATTAATGAGAGTAACAGGATCCTAAGGTAAAAGCAGTCATGATATAAAGATTTTTAAATGACACTGAATTCAAGGATGACTAACCAATTTTAAGAATTCCAAAGCAATGGAATGCAGAAGAAAAAGCACATAAAGCAATAAGGGTTCTACAGCATTCAGACATTGTGGGACAGGTGCAAACCGAAAAAGAAGAGTTTGGATTTGGAGCAAATGCATTGAAACCTTTCTAAAGATGCAACAATGAACATTAGGGAGACGCCACAGTGGCATGGGTAAAGAAAGAGTGCAGTGAAGAGCACCAAAAACAGGTACCCTTGAATCTCCACTATGGAAAGAAGAAACCAGATGCTCTTTTAAAAATTTTTGCAAAATAGTAATTCATCATTGGTGCTGGGAAGAAACGTTGCAGATTAAAGCAGAAATCGATGATTTTTTCGTTTTTTTGTTAGTGAGAATAACTCAAAGACCAATATCGTTTTTCACAAGGAGAAAAATCTGCTACACTGCTAGAACTCATTGTATGCTGGAAAATAATTTCAACAGAACAAATGAAAGACAACAAGATCGGTAGAAAGAGCTGATTGAGAAATGTAATGGAAGTTTTTGTGAAAGGATAGCATCATGTTGGAATAGGCTGTACATAGCATAAATTTCCATCTCTGTTCTGAAAAAGGGGTTTTGCTTTATAAATCACGAAATAATCAAACTTGTGAATAAACTACAAGAGGTTGCAGAAAAGTGGTTGATCTGAATGTGGATAGAACTATACGATGACAAGTGGCTTAAATATGAACTCAACTTAGATGAATGTCAGTTCGTTGCACAACACACAACGTCAGTTAGTGCAGGAACTTGTTGTATTTGGAAACACCACAACCCACGCTATCAGCCTAAGAACGAAAGAAACACAACACTGTCACGGTGGCTTCCCAAAAGGAAAGGTCCCTACTCAAGTCATTAATGCTGTTAGAAGATAGGGGGTCGAAACAGTATCCCCTTCACCACCCAAGAGCATTTACCATGACCCCTTATAATATAAAATTTGTCACATCTATTTGGCGCATGTATAAGTTCCCTGATAAGATACTCCAAAGACAAAGAAATCGTACAATTCTGCTTCTTTGCATTACTGTATTGGCAAAATACAAATCACAATTATTATCTGTTGTTTGTGATTCTGCAATCATTTAATTCATTTTTATTTAGAATTTTTAGTGTCACGATGTATTATTTTTTGGTAATTTCGTTTAACACATGTTTTTTTGCTTGGTTTGTACATACCAAATAATACATTATTTTCAATTTCTTTTATTATGCAAACAGAAAATATCCTTTAACGCATCAAATCAACACGTCCACCCTACTAAACTGTGAGCAATATGCTTTTGCATTCTAAATGAATTAATACAGGATTCAAAACGTTCTTATTAATTTATTTCCTATTTCTTTGTTTGCAAAATGTAGTAGGGTCCCTGGTAATAAATTGATTGTTGCCTTGTCACCGTTTAAAAATTTAACCAATTTTTCAGCCCTAAAAACTCATTATTTAAATTTTATTCACGTTACTGTAGAGGTCCATCCCCTCCTTCTCCAAAATTTTTAGAGATATATTTTGCTTACTAATCAATCAATGTCAATTTGACAGGATTTTGCTTTTGATAGTTAAAAAACATACAACGTATAAATAAACCAAGAGTATAGAACTGTGAAGAAAAGACAGAAAAAAATAGTCAAGCCAAGCAAAGAGAGATCACTATAGGGAAAACACACTCAAGACATATGATAGAGGAAAGCACTTAGGCAAAGAGTTTCACATCCTAACTTTCAAAGGAAAAAACCCTACATTTATAGAACAAATATTTCAACCACATGTAAATGGAAGCGTTGAGAGGAACGTATTGAAATGTGAGACAGTACTCCACGCAAGTTCAGATGGTAATTTTCATACAACTTTGCCTCAAGCATAGTGTACTTGTTGGTGCGATAAAAAACAACCTTTATAGAAGCAAACATATTAACAAATGAATGTGAAATGTCATCAGCAATAGTGCTCTACCACATTAAAACGTAGGAGCTATCATATAATCAGATATACGAGTAAGAAAAACTCTAACTTTACAGTACTCAGAGTTTCATGTCTTTTACAATCTTCAGCTGTATACAAATGATCGCAAGAAGCAAACACATCAATATATTGAATGAAAGAATTCCATGAAAAATTTAAAGAACATGATTTCCTTAACAAAATGTGGCTTTCGAAAATGTTCACACTAACTTGACATTAAGTGTTAAGGCTTTTTTAATGCCAAAGAAAATTCTTCTATAAAGTTTTCCGACTATTGATAAAAATACCAATATCTGCACTGGAAATGATAAAGACAAACTCAGGAACAACTATGCATGAAGTGAAAAACTGAGTTACACAGCAAATTTTTAATGAATCGCGTTATAGTATACAGAATAAGGGGGAACAAGAAGTAAAGTGAAACGTAACGTTCGAGATTTGAGGGCCTAAAACAAGACATATGCTGAATGGCATCAAAGACTAACAGTAGGAGAAAAGAGATTGCATTGAAATGAAGACAAAACGTCACAATTACGGAAGTAGAAGAGCATTTAGTTTCATGGATTATAAAACAAAAAGATAATCGTCTGTTTCTTTCCAAGTACCTGATAAAAATAAGCAAGTGTTCTAATACATTTATTTTGAATTCTCCTCAAGGCATCTAAAATTAAAATAATCTTTCTGAAAAGATCATTAAACTATTAGAATAATTTTACCAAAATAAAAACAGTCAATAGCACTATTAACAATAGCTAGTATAAATCTTTTCTTTTTTAAACCGATCATAAATGTAAAGCAAATTCAATAGCGTCCTTGACATTTTGGATTCTGAAGAGGAGCGATTTCGTCCCAAGCTCACCCGAGGATTTCTTACCACTTCTTGTAGAGTAGAAGATATGCCAAACAACTGATCTAGTTTGATTCTATTCCAATATAATACCTTTTAATCCTTTGATTTTGACGTCATTTCCCCCAGTAATTGGAGCTCGGACGGTGCCTTTCATAGAGACTTGGATTTGGCAGTGAGGAATTTCTTGGCCGGATACCCGTCCTGATGCCAACCAATGGCTTTTTGTGAAGTTCCAAAGTCGCCCGCTCGAGGAATCGAACCCGGAATTTTTGGTTACGGTGCAGCTGCACTAACCATTAAGCCACGGCTCCTCATTCCAATATAATACCTATTTCCCAAAAATTAAACGTATAAAAACCAACTGTAAAAATAAGAAATTATAACCGTTTCCTGCCCAATAGTATAAATTCAGTAAATTTGCAAATTCACAATGTTGCCCTTGAAATCTCAACGAAGATATATAGAATACTGTAAAACTCTAAAAAGTTCCAATCTTTCGTCATAATGAAAATGCAACTTACTTGGATTTGTCTTGCAATCATTGCGCAACACATTAACTTCTTCTGAGGTAAAATTATGTAATTTGTACACACAGTCCCTTTGTTCCCTTTTTATATTTGAGTCCACTTGCTGAACAATTTCATGGGGAGGGTTAGGTGAAACGCATAGGTAGGTATACTCATGTCCAAAAACTCTGATGATATGTGCTTGAGCCCAATACATAAACTGTAAGTAAAATGTTGCTTCGTTCTCTAGAAAAGTGTATAAATGAAACGAAGTTGATGTTATTTTTGCACCTCAAATTACCAGGCAGGTACATATGGAAAATAAACTGCACTAGGGTTGTTGCGAACAGTGTTTGGTCACTCTAAGCAAATCTTAAAAATACTGCACGTTGAAGGGAAAACAGAAAAGAAAAGGGATGAAATAGACAAAAAATCCTCAAAATAAAGATCCAGATAAAAAGGAAGGACACTTTTTCCAGGAAGAGACCTTACCACCAAACATTATGGAAGAGGATTATATCTCTGTCAGAAAAAAGGAGGCTGCCTCTCTTTCAAATGAAAAGTAAAGTAACAGTGGCATCTT
The DNA here is from genome assembly GCA_003991215.1 of Morbakka virulenta. Classification (NCBI taxonomy): domain Eukaryota; kingdom Metazoa; phylum Cnidaria; class Cubozoa; order Carybdeida; family Carukiidae; genus Morbakka; species Morbakka virulenta. Next base: position 2,923,623 of record RDPX01000040.1, read on the forward strand.
ATTTAAAGAATGACAAGAAAAAAAAATTCTTGAAATTTTGTTTTGGACAATATTAGCAAATATTTTACTTGCTTAATCATAAGTTAATCATAACGGGGTACTCTCAGAGTAATAGATTAAATATATAAAATGAGAAAAATGCATCTAATTTTTACAATGACAATATGAAGCACGTTCCTTTATACCGTTAAAAATAAAATATACGTTATAGCATATCAAAATATTCAGAGAAAAGGGAAAACTTATCAGATTAGAAAAGTTATCATAAAGTGATCGCGGTAAACACATTGTAATTTTATTTCATCTTTTGTTTATATTTACTATTTTTGCATTTTTTTTGCAGAAAAATCAATGTAAAAAAATTGTGGTGTGGTATTTGCAATTTACATTCAAAAGATTATCAATAGAATATGTACACAGGAAAACAGAAAAGTCTTTAATTTCTGATGATACATGAACCTTTTCCCATTCCAATAATTATCCCAGCTACAGAGATGTAAAAATTACAATAGAAACAAATCAAATATTGCTATGAAAATAAAGAAAAAAAACCCGATCAGTTTCTTCATTATTTCCATTATTACGCTCTTTATGCATAAACCCCACTAAATATCTTAAATTTAACACATTTTAATTTTGCGAAATAGAAAACGTACGAAGGTGACAGAAAAAATGATTCTTTAGTCAAAGGGAAATTTTTATCTTAAAACAGTTTAGAAATGCTGTTCCTCCTACTACAATGCTACAAGCAATAGTTAATCTTAAAAAGCATTTTCAGTTCTTTACATGACCAATCTATCATTTTTAATTGCTTCTGTTATACCTCCAGATCATTAACAATATTTTTGGCACATTTTAGACATGGACATACAATCGACGATTTATCTTACATGCAAAGGTTTTGTTGTTCCTAATTGGAGAACAAGTTTAACACCATAAAGCGATATTCCAGGTTTGAGCATATCTGAAACTTCATTTGTCATCGAATTGTTATACTTCTATGAAATAAAAAACTATGCTGTTTATGTCCAGAACCAGTAGAGTGGTCTGTACGTTTTTTAAATGATATGATACAATCACCATAAAACAAAAATTTGTTGCACACAACATCCTTAACACATTGTTTTCTTGACCCTTAAAAGTGCTCATGGCAACTAAAAACATTTGATCTTTGAAGTACTCTTGCTTTCTTTGTGATTTTTACGGCAAAATAAGGAGTTTCCCAAGTGCTAAAGAGATTTCAAATCAACCGATGGTTTTTAGTGTATGTCACGATGCTATCAAGTAAAAATTTATAGTACAGGCACCGTTTAGTCTCCCCAGTGTAAATTAGTTGTATCTGTAAGAAATCTCCTACTACAGGTGCTGCAAATGCAACTGTTACTTGGCGTTTGTCATGGATTCCTTTGACTGGAGAGTTATCGGAACCTTTGGTATTAAAGGTGCCTTTTCTGGGTGTGCAATAGGATAACGGAGTCTGGTCAAAGTTAATGAAAAGCTCTAATGGTATATCATGCTGGTGGATAACTTTCAAAATACTTATCTAAAATAAAAACTTTTCCTGTCCTCTGAATCGAAATATGGCTGCTTTAGGGTTGTTTGCTTTAACAAATCCTTTCCCAATCGATATATCCATCTTTCGTAAAATTAAAGAACAAGGAAAACGAATGCCTATCATCACTTCCTTGATCTTAAGCATCGTTTCATTGTTAATTATATTGGGTCGTCCAACTTTATTGTATTTTTCTTCTGTTCTGTCTGGATTTTTAATAAATCTGTTCTTCCAGTGCTCCACTTTAATTTGTATTTCAGATACTTTGAACCAAAATGCTTTTTAGCAGCTTGTGTACCATAAAATAAGGCATATTTCCCAACTTTTGTTCATGGTAGAATATTTCACACTTACTTTCCTCTTCTTTGAAAGGAGCTAGCAGCTTTTAATTTTGTGATGATAGCTCCTGTATCTGCTAAGGTAACATGCTCTGATGATTAACCTTCCTTTTTGGGTTGAAGTTACTTTATCACTTTGAGTTTCTTTATTGTTTTCTTTTGCTTTCTCTTGGAAATAAGAATCTTGGACCCTAGTACCATTAAAAGGATTCAAGTTTAAATCAAGCATCCGTATTAACTTCAAACTTCAAAAGTTTGAATTTGTATGCGTTTGTACTTAAAATTCTTTCACATTTAGGACGACAAACATAAAAATGGTTTAATCAACTGCATTTCATTTTTTTGAGACAGAGATTGTACCGCGGAGATATTATGTTTATACAAACTCAACATAGATAAATGCAAGAGAAGGTCGTGAAGTAAAAGTCAAGGTTAAGACAAATAAAATCTCGTGAAGATTAATCCACAGGTTTATGCGATACGGGTTAAAAGCAAATATTTTGATACTATCCGTACATTTGGACACATCCCAAGAGAAATATCAGGACATGTATATTTTTAAATCGTAAAAAGAGGCTGGATTACTGAAATTGTTTTTTTCGGTTAAGTAGTGAAATCACCAATAACTTCAGGAGGCTTAGAATTTCCATTAATGTTGATGTTTTGTAGTTTAACTTTCATTTTATTTAAAAAATGAAATAATTTGGTAAAAAATTATAAGACTACAAATTCAACGGAGACAATAGCTACAGTAGAAATAACAATTAAATTTACTTACTTTCGTCAATCGTTTGTCCTACTTTTTTTAAAGAAGCACCACCACTATCTGCTACAAAATAATAACCAGGGCTTGAAGATGATTCAAGACTTAATGCATTTGGATCGCTATCTCCATTTAACGGTGGTCGGACTAATTTGAATAAGTCATGGCCATCTCTTTTAATGGAGACTTCTAAGGCTTTATCTTGGTAACCATGAAGTGTAGACCCATCTGGCCTCTGAAAGATAGCAAAATCTACAAAAAAGAAAGAGCTAGTCTATAAGCACACTTACTTTGTCTAATAATTAATATTGCATTCCTCACATTAACAAGAGAGCTTTCCAATATTGGTTAATCACTTTATGCTACAATAATGTCAATGCTTTTTTATTGAAAGATTCACAATAGCAAAGTAACTACACCGTTTCTTAATAAAAATTATCTAACTCAGTCCTAAGCCTTGTGGTCCTTAAGAAGATTTAAAGAAAAGCAAACAGAGATTATGATTATTTTTAATTCCAGAATGCCTCAATTTCCATACTTTAAAACGTCTCCAAACAATAAAAATTCCCTTGCTTAATTGCAAAAATAAACCAAATATGGGAAACATAGGAAACACAAAAATATTTCAATCGCAATGTCCATAGCTTTAGAACACGATATAAAGGACAAATAATCACAGAAGAATAGACTAATAACACACACTTCGACTATGTCAATGTCATCATCTCTGATCTAATCCTTCGAGTCGTCGTTAAATATGACGCAATAGCTTTGGAGATGGTAATTGTAGTAGCTAAATTCATCTGTGTGACAAAAGATGTATAAATATCATTGATAGCTTTTTATATACTGTTAGTATTAGTATTAGTATTAGTATTAGTATTAGTATTAGTATTAGTATTAGTATTAGTATTAGTATTAGTATTAGTATTAGTATTAGTATTAGTATTAGTATTAGTATTAGTATTAGTATTAGTATTAGTATTAGTATTAGTATTAGTATTAGTATTAGTATTAGTATTAGTATTAGTATTAGTATTAGTATTAGTATTAGTATTAGTATTAGTATTAGAATTGTAGAACTAAGTACCAGTTGTACAACAAACTCTAGATCTGTTTAATAAACAATAAACACATCTTTACTTAGAAAGATAAATAAAATAGTTAATCAAAAAACATAAAATCTTTATAACAGCAGCAGTCTTTGTTTTTATTGACTACTAAGACAAGTACTAGATAAAATCTTTATAACTAGATATCTTACCAGATTTGTACCAACCGTAAGGATTTGTCTTTGGGAAAGATACTGTTTCTCGATTATCAGCGGTATACTCTTCTGTAACGAGAAAGCAGCGAAAAATCTTAATTGTTATTTTACTATATATATACATGCTTGTTAATTTACATGTATGCACGTAAGCGACTTTAAATTCATCTTTTTTCTATCCATCTATCAGTCTATCTATCTATCTATCTATCTATCTATCTATCTATCTATCTATCTATCTATCTATCTATCCATCTATCTATCTATCTATCTATCTATCTATCCATCTATCTATCTATCTATTTATCTATCGATCTATCTATCTATCTATCTATCTATCTATCTATCTATCTATCTATCTATCTATCTATAAATTGAATTCAGTACCTTGAGGCTCCAAGAGAACTTGGAGCCTCAATGTACTGAAAATGCAACCTGAATATTACAGCTTCTGTTTCACCAGACATAACAATCTCGAGTCAAGCTGTATGTCGATCAAACATATTTTGTGTCATATTTTAATGCCACTGTAAATGTGATTTTGCAATAAAAAGAGTTAGTGAAGATGAATGTTTACTGAAATTAGATCCAACTTCAACTAATCAAGTATGGAATTGCTTGTTTTACCTTAATTTTTTATTCTTGGTGTCGGTCTTTCCATTTTTGCAATTGAACGTTTCAAGTGATTCAAACAATATATTTGGACAAAATTGAGCGAGAGAATGGAAATCCCCCAAAGGTATTCCCTTCCAACCACGCTAGCCATAAATAAAATGTCACACAGTTTTATTATGAATTGCTGAAAATATTCAGGTTTTGATTTGATTATTACATTGGAAAGAGCACAATAGGAGTGCAGGTCTTGAGTACGTTGCCTTAGCTTGACACCGAGGATATAATGATTTAGCCTGAATATCACAGCTATTCAAAAAAGCCTGAATACCTTCAGGTTTTTATTTGGTTGTTTTCATTGGAAAAAATTGTCCAAAACCACCAGAACATACAAGAGAAACCTTGGCCTCCTGACACAATATAGAAAGGAAGATGTTTGGTCCACTAGAGGGTCTCCTGGGTACAACAGAGTATACTCGAGCTATCGAGATCCCTGTCCTACTGATCATCGAAAAAGAAGACCAAGAAGAAGAAGAAGAAGAAAAAGAAGAGGAAGAAGAAGAAAAAGAAGAATAAGTAGTTGTAGAAGAAAAAAACACAATAGTAGTTGATTAAAAGAAAGAGTTTATCAACGCATAAACAACCTACTTACAAAATTTCCGATGTAAAGTGCAAAGCAAATACCTTTGATGAGTCCTATCATGACTAACAAATTAAAAGCAACCAGAAAATAGTTTAACATAATTTCAAACCCGTTTTTATTTTTTTTATAAAGAAGTTAATCACTGAATAGGCTACTTATTTAGTTAAAGATTTTCGTCACTCAAAGTTAGCTTAACTCTGAACAGTGATCCCAGAATTCGAAGGGAAAAAGAGGTATTGTATCAATGGAGAAAACAGAAAGAGTTTAAAGGCTGCTCACAACATTTTGTTTTATTTTGTTTCTAAATATTACGGCTGTTTACGAATTTCAGTACAAATGCGATATCAGATAAACATGTCAAGCATGGGTAAGGTTGGTTGATAGAAATAAACATGCCCTTGGTGCTTTTTGACAAAAATCGACAGTTATTTGGTTTTATCTAGAAAATGGACACCTTACTATTCACCAAACTAAATATTTTTTCAAATATTAAGTTCTTTGTTCAATGTGTAGAAAAAAATCTGATATTTTTGCTACTGGAACTACTTGAGATTTAGGGGTTTAAATGCATAATTATTATACATAATATAGTATGACACAGTTTCATTTTGCATGATTTGTGAACAAATTTAGTTCAAGTGGATCAATGGGGCAGTTTTCTGCGTTGGTCTATAATTATTCAGCAACATCTAAACGACAATAAATTATTTAATAACATCTAAACGACATTAAATTCTTTAATAGTAACATATTTCTATAGCGTGTAAATCAATCGAAACGTTTGTACTACATTGTTTCATCATAAATTCTGTACTTTGTTAAGTTTTGTATTTTGGACAAAATACTGTAATCAATTTAAGACTTGTTCTTATTATTTTCATTTGAAGGTAGACTGGTTAGGATATATTACATTTTCCACTGTAACACATATATTGAAAATAACCAGATGAAGTTCTTAAATAAAAGAAGACAAGCATTTTCAAAATCAGTCCGATGAGGTTTTGCAGTGATCTCTTTCCATGGAGATAATGTTGTTTCTAGGCAACTACAAAAAATTGTTTCATGAAACAAGACTCTTTTGGACAGAGCTTACATCAATACATTCGTCAGTCATTTTTCACTGACCTTTATTGCTCTTGGAGCATAGAAACTCAAGCCAATTATTGCCTCTGTCATTCTTAGTCATACTCACTAAAGTTTGTCGCAGGTACGAGGAAAAAGAAAAGTTAGTCAGCGGCAAATTGCACCGAATGTTGAATTATATTATATTATATTAAATTATATTATATTATATTATATTATATTATATTTTATTATATTATATTATATTATATTATATTATATTTTATTATATTATATTATATTATATTATATTATATTATATTATATTATATTATATTACATTATATTATATTATATTATATTATATTATATTATATTATATTATATTATATTTTATCATATCATATCATATCATATCATATCATATCATATCATATCATATCATATCATATCATATCATATCATATGTATCATATGTATCATATGAATTCTGACGCGCTGAATCATGTTTCGAATGTTGACGGGCTGAAGAGTCCACAAACCCTGCTATTGTGTTTCTGGTAAGACCTTCAAATGAAAAACAATGAAAAATACTTGGTCTAAATTTCACGAAGACAGCATTTCACGGCCAATGGTTTGTGATTTTAGATTTTCTTAAAAAAGAATATCAGCAGTACATCGGGCTTCGAGAATTAATCTAACAGCGTCAAGCGTTGGATTTGGTTGACATTGTCCACAGGCCTGATACAATAAAACCAAGTGCTGATCTGGAGTAGATCAAATTGTTAATATTAATTTTCCAAATTTATTGCAGGCCTCTATTTCGACATTGTAAGCTCAGATGAGGTATATCCTTTTTCTTGGTTCCATGTGTAAAATAAAAAAGTATCTATTGCCATTAAAAATTCAATAGAACAATAACAAACGATAAAAAAAACAAATCAAAATCTTGATAAAGCTGGATTTCAGCTAGTAATTTAACAACACCTCTTTTCTACAAAGGATAGTAGAAAGACAAACTTTAAAATTGAATTAAACAATAAAAACAATAAAAAAACAAACAAACATCTTAATAAAGCACGATTTTTCAGTTAGTTATTTAACAACGCCCGTTTTCTAAAAAGGATAGTAGAAAGACAAACTTTTAAATTCAATTGAACAATAAAAAACAATAACAAAAACAAACAAACATCTTAATAAAGCACGATTTTTCAGTTAGTTATTTAACAACACCCGTTTTCTAAAAAGGATAGTAGAAAGACAAACTTTAAAATTCAATTGAACAATAAAAAACAATAACAAAAACAAACAAACATCTTAATAAAGCACGATTTTTAAGTTAGTAATTTAACAACGCCCGTTTTCTAAAAAGGATAGTAGAAAGACAAACTTTAAAATTCAATTGAACAATAAAAAACAATAACAAAAACAAACAAACATCTTAATAAAGCACGATTTTTCAGTTAGTTATTTAACAACGCCCGTTTTCTAAAAAGGATAGTAGAAAGACAAACTTTAAAATTCAATTGAACAATAAAAAACAATAACAAAAACAAACAAACATCTT
>RDPX01000040.1:2950365-2976298 GCA_003991215.1 Morbakka virulenta
CCAACCACAGTTATCGGCGGTGTGCCTAGCCTTTGGTAATACAATACTTACTCACAAGGCAGTGAGGGATTTTTAACCCATTCCCGGGTGTTCTAACTGCGTCCGAAACTGGTTGGAACTCGAATGCTCGTTTGTTGATACTTAGTGATAATTTGCAGTCATGGAATGATGATACTGTAGATGCTAGTGAATATGTCTCAAAATTGAAGAGTACTGAATTTTTATTTTGTTTGAAGTTTTTCAAAGTATATTTCCTCACAATGAAATGTTATTTACTATTCTACAAACAAAGAGGTTTTAAAACTCGTGCTGTAATGGAAAGGTCAAAGAGGTAGAGGGCATTATTGGTGGACGGAAGACTTATGAGTCTCTTCATCAAATTTGGCAGCAGTCTGTGATCAATAATGTTGAGTTTGAATCGGAGCCTCCACAAAAGAGAGTAGCATTTGAAGGCTCGTTAGAACAAAGCTTCAGAAGGCTATTATTTAAAGTCATTGATCATATTCTGCAGCAAATTGCAATAAGGTTCAGCTCCCTGCAAGCTATTTCTTTTGTCGAACTTCTTAATCCAGGAAGACTGGAGCAACATGGCAGAGAGTTTCCAAGAGTTGCTTTTTCTTCCCTGTTAACTGTTCAAAATCGCCAGTTTGACCATTTAAAGCCCGAGACAGAGTTTTGAGCTTTTTATAGCTCTAAAGAGTTTTTGACTCTTTTTCGTCATGCCATTCTGGAGATGCTTTTCACGACAGGGTTATTAAAAGCCATGCTGCAAGTGGCTAAATTCCTTGCCTTGGTAGAATGTTCTTTCTCAGCATTAAAGCAAATCAAAAGTGCCTACTGAAACACGATGAGCCAAAATTGCTTGGCACCGCTGTCACTCTTTCCTATTGAGAAGAGTCTTCTTTCGAATCTTTATTCAAAAAATCATTTTTGAAATTATTGATGCATTGCTTCCATAAAGGACCGGGAATAGACTTGATATATAAGTGAATTCTAAATAGTTAAAAAATTCAGATTAAAATTTTTCTCACTTGATTTTCTAGCTCCATGCTAATTCGATTAAATATTTTGTAATATCACATGTTTTTCATTGATATGTCTGTGTCTGCCGTGACCTTTATGCACGATATATATTGAAAACTTAATCCAAATCAGCACTAATTCTTTGTGGCCTGTTAGCTTTTTTTTCCATAGCAATTTTCAGGGTTTTTTACTGCATTATTTTACAGTTCTAAAATTGTAATTTATAAAATTTATTTAGATAAAACTTCTGTATAGCAGAAGATGTTCTGAGAGAGAGAAATTTTGAAAATACGAGACTGGTAATCATTCCCCCCCCGCCCAGATTTCTCTGCCCATTCGAATTCATAAAAAATAAAGTTTCAAATAATCATTAGCATTCCGGTTTTCTCGAAAATACTGATACTGGTGTATTTTCAATTTTCAGTATTATCCGTAACTGCTTTCACCAGCAAATGTCTTCTTATGAAGAAGAAATATTTTTAGTGCTTTTACTGTTATCGAACACGTTTTTTCGTGCAATCTCTTTCACATTTTCTCTAAATTGTTTTATAGGAGACATGTTTCTCTTCAAAACTTTGAAGTGTACTATTTCCATTTATTTCAATAGCCACAGAAACAGGTTTATTACCATTTTGTTTTTTGTAGGTTTTTCAAGAAATTCTAAGAAAATCAAAAGCCAAAAGCCCCAGCCCTTCTTGATTACAGGAACAATATTATTCCCAGGCTACATTTTAATGACTGTCCTGCCTTCTACATTGATAAACCAAGGTATTTCTTGAGTCAAAGAGAAAGAGAGCACAGGAGAACTAATTAAAAAGGTGACAGAAAGAGTCATGGACTAGCGAAACACTGCAAGGCACAAGGTCACACCGTCGTCTAGGAAAATACAAGGGACGCAATACAACAACAAGAAAAATATAATAATTCCATTTCCTATAGCACAGCAATCAAATCAGTAGCGTAGTTCACACCTTTCCAGAAATACGTGTTCCGCTCTTAAAGAAACACAACAAACACAACATAGGTAAGGCGTTATTTCTAAAACCAAATCGATCCCTGTCTAGACGTAAGTCCGCACTGTCAAAGTGTAAAACAGCTATATCTGACAATAAGAGAAGTATCTCTTGAAACGAAGCTCAGAAAAAGCATACAACTCATGACATGATAAAACTCCTATATGCATGACAAAAATATTCCAATCATTTACGAAGAACGTTACAAAGGTTCCAGTAGCTATCAAATTTCGCTGGAAATGAGAGTCAGAATTCCATCAATTATTACGACGTCCAGCATGCGAACCTGAAGCAACTTCAGCTCTACGTTATACTCTGAAAACAAGGTTTCTAGGAACTTGTTTGCATAAACGTTCCTGCTCGAACATAATATCAATTTTATTTCATTAAAAAGCTTCACACAGGCCAATTGTCACGAGGGCTGAAGAAATAAACAATTCTCTTTGTGTTACCAAAACAAAGTGGACAAAATCGATCTTCTGCTCTTTTCCAAATATGAGATACGAAAGTTGTTTTTTGAAAAAGCGTAAACGCTCTTTGATAGCAAAACAAACTAGATAATCACTTATCTTCCAGTTTAAAGACAGAAAAATATGGTTTTATCCGAAGGTCTTTTCGTCAAAGACCCTAAATGCTAAGTGCTTCGCTCTTTCTTTGGTGATGCAAAAAAGTTCTATTGTGAATTGAAGGGATTTCATCCACTGTTAAATCATTGCTTTTTCGTTTATGAGTATTACTTTAATCCCAAATTTACAAGCATATCATAGCATGTCTGACCAATTTAATTGGCTACAAAAAATGTTCCCTTATTTGAAAAATATTAGAATTCAAACTGTATCTAAGAAAGTTATCTCTACTCTCTGAAATGTGGACTTCTGCATTGTCCATATTCAATCTCAAAATTCACAGGCATTATTTCTGAATTGAGGCACATGATTCAATACCTTGACTGAAAATGCTATCCTTGTAACCCGATAAACATCAGACATTCTTTTCACTACAAAACCTCCACAGTTCCTTGGTAAATAAAACACTCGTTGTAGTAGTGTATCATTATCATTTATCTTCTTCGCACTTAGAGCATGGCACTCATCACATTTCTTCTCCAAACTTCTCTGTCTTCTTCTATTTCTTTCATTATTTGATGAAATGTCATGTCAGAGATATTTGTTAGCTCTTTTTTTATTTTGATTCCCACATCTCTATCAATTATATTTGTTTTTCACCAGCTTTAACCAATTTAATGGTGGTTTTCCTGGGGTCTTCTTTACCGGTCTGAGACTTTCTTTCGTGGCCTTTTTGGGTGGCATGTCTTCTGGCAAACCCAGCAAGTGTCCATACCAACTAATTCTTATTTTTAGGATTACTTTGCTCCATTCTTTTGTTTTTGTTATTCATATAATTCTGTATTTCTAATCTTTTCCGGCCATCTTATTCCCATGACTCTTCTTAACAAGCTTCTATAAAAAAGCATCTATGTTCTTTTCTTGTATTTTTGTCAATGTCCATATTTCACTATTGTATAGAAATATGCTGTCTACTAGGGTATTTGACGTTCTCAATTTGATCTTCAGTCTTGTGTCTTTGTCTTCTACGATGTATTTTAATTTATTGTATGCACATATTATTAAGCCCTTTTCTTCTATTTATTTCTTTTTCTGTGTCCAGCAATGATCCCAGATATTTACAATTTTTCCAATTTTCAGGTCCGTTCCTATATATATCATATTTTTCAGTCTTTGTTGCATTTGTTTGTAGATTTCTATTTCCTAGCTTTGGTTGTACTTTTTTCCGACTGTTCTATTACTTCTACTATATTTGCTCCCCAGCTGATGTCACCTGCATACTGTAGATCTACTTCAAAGATTTCTACTGTTTTGCTGTAATTGTGTTTTTCAAGGTGTTTGTATCTTATTATTTCACTGCTTCCTGATTTGCATAACTATGTTCTTCTTCATCTTGTTCTCTCTTCCGCTCAAGCGTTGATGCTAAGTACAGTGTGAATAATACTGGACTCATGCAATCTCCTTGCGGTACATCTATATTTGTTGGTATTTCTTTCCCTTCTTCTCTTCCCTTACTTGTAATTTAACGTCTATCACTAGTATAGATATCATATGTATTTCATCCGGTGATAAGATTTCTTCCATTAAATATGTTCGTCTCACAGTATCAAAAGCTTTGCTCATATCTAGAAGCAATACATCCATATGATAGTCTTTTGATGATATTGCCTTCTCAATCAATGTTTTAAAAGTGAAAACATGTTTTGTTGTACTTCTTCCCTCTGAATAGGCTGTCTGGGAAATTGGGATCTTTTTCCTTAATTTCTTGATGGTTCTCTTTAGCATACATATTGTCATTATCTTTCTGAGTACTGATGAAAGAATTATGGGTCTTAGATTTCCAGCTTGGCCTTTTAACTTTCCAGATTTTGTGAGTGGTAGAAGTAGACCATGCTTTACTTCTATTGGATGATCTCCACTTTCTGCTTTTTCATTTAATATATTTGCTATTTCTTCTTTTACCACTGCCAGTCCATACTTCAATAACTCTGCATTTAACTGATCAATACCACAGCTCTTGTTGTTTTCCAATGATTTTATTGCCATACCTATTTTTTCTTTGTTAAAAGGTTCATTCATTGATTGAGATGGAATTTCCTTCATTTTCCTTTCTCAATTTTTATGGAATATCTTCTCAAAATGTTCTGTTATGATGTTTGTTCTTTCTTTATCTGTTGCTGCAATTTCTTTTCCATTATGATGTACAATTATGACTTCTTTTGGTTCTGTAATTTTTAGACATCTGATTGCTTTGCACATTTTGCCCCAGTCATTTTTCCAGTTTTCTACTTCTGTTTGCAGTTCTTGTGTTTCCATTTCCTGTTCATCTTTTACCAGCTTGTGTATTTCATTCATTTTTTCGTTTCCTTCTTTTTGTATCTTTATTCTTTCTTCCTTGATTTTGAATTTATCTTATTTTAATCTCAGTGTTTTTTGTTCTTCTGATAGCTTAGCTATTTTTGAATTTTGACTTTTTCTCTTCTTTTCTTGTGTTCCCAGTACTTCTTCTGCTTCTCCACATGCTTTTGTAATTCTATTCCATTTATTTTGTTTGTTTACATTTTCATCTTTCTTTTTCGCTTTCTTTATGTTTTGTCTCACTTTTTCCTGATATTCTTCTCTCTTTTCAATGTTTTTAAGATTCTTCATGTTTATTTTCTTGTTATCTGACTTCTTCTGACTGTATATTTTGTGCCATTCAGTATTTATTTTTGCTTTTACTAGCTTGTGATCGCTCTCTGTATTTATGCATGCATAAGATCTTGAGTCCGGAATCATTTTCCTGAGATTGTTTTTGGTGGTTTTGTAATCTATCTAGTTTCTGTATGGATTTCTTCCTGTCATTCCATCTTTGCTTTTATGATCTTTCACTCTTTCTGGACAAATCCAAGTTGTTTTATGCGGCATTTTATGTTTACATGTTGTGATTGTGAGATATAGATTGTTTTTGTTTTCTATTAATGTCCGTTTTCATCCAGTTGTCCTTTTCCAAAATTACCTACTACTCTTGGATAAAGTTCATGACCACTTCTGGTTTTTGCATTCATGTCTCCACATAAAAAAATTATGTTGCTTTTTGGGATGTTTTTTGTTATGCTGTCTAGTTCTTCATAGAATTCTTTTCTTTGTTTGGGCTCTTTTTCACATACAGCTTGTGTTGGAGCATGAGCACATATGATGGTTTTGGCTTGTTATTTAAATGACACTTCATGACACATACTCTATCTGATTTTTGTTCATATTCTGGCTCAAAGTATTTATTTGCTGCAATCCCAATACCATGATAACTATTGTTATTACTTCCAGTGTAGAAACGTTCATACTCATTATTCAGTTTTATCGTTCCAGTTCCTATTAAGTGTGTTTCCTGCATTTCAATAATAACCAATCCATACTTGATGATGTCTCTTGTCAGTTGTTTTTGTTTACATTTCGGTCTTACATCCCTCACATTCAAACTTCCAATGTTCAAATTCACTTCTATCCTTTTTCTGATCTTTTTCCATTCATTTTGGTTTTCTTATCCTTTTCTCTGACTTTTTATCGCTCTTTTGACATATTTTGATATTTAATCCTTTCTGTTTTGAGTTTCATTGTGACGCTTTTAGACGAGCACCTATAAAAGACGTATAGCGCGTCACCTTCCATAACCGAGTAAATAAAACACTGGTTGTAGTAGTCTATAATGCATACAAATCCCTTATGGTCTTAATAACTGATTTGCTAATCTCATCTAGTGGTTTTTATAACGAGTAACGAGAAATGTTTTCCTAAATACTTGTAAGGATAGTTTCGTTCATATGTTTCGAGGACATTTACGAGAACAGTGTTGACTGTAGTGACTTTTTCTCTTCTTTGTTCTATCATGTTTCTATCATCACTAGAAAGTTGTAATTAGGGAATTATAAATTTATCAGGTTTAACTTTAAATCTTAAATGAATACTTCCTCGCATCGTTCATCAGCTATGTAAAAGCTTGCCTGGTAGAATCTCTAAATATAATAAGAAATCACTGAACAATAGCATCAATGATAATAATGGTAATAATAATAATAATAATAATAATACTTTTTACAGAAATAATAATAAAATAACAATAAAAATAAAATTTAAAAAAACATGGGAATGTTTTACTTTAAAATGGATGGTGTAAATTTTTTAAAAACAATGTCTTTTTCATAACCGTAGGATTTCCCTTTAGGATTTTTGTTCATTTGCTGACTTCCCTAGAATCAACACAAGAAATGCTGTGTAAAATTATTCTGTATATATATATATATATACATATATATAATATACAATTTATATGTTCAAACATATAAATGTTAGTTCCAGAAGGATTCCAGAAAAATTAGACCCCTGTCCATTTCCAGGAAGTGAAGCAACTATTGATCTTTCGCTATATATCGTATTTTATATCAGATTAGGCCAATTTGAGTAGTCACATCTGAATTATCAGTTAAACTGTATTCAAAGAAAGTATACACAACTGAAGCTCCATTTGTATGTTTCTGTTAATAAATTAAATAATTATTAAAACATTTTCCTTAAATAACATTACACTGATTAATTCCTATTCATAAGCTGTCAAAAACAAGATCTAAAATGAATGATTTGAAAGAAGATGATGCAGCAAGTGTTAATGGATTTGGATAGACAAGTGTATCTTGAAAGCCAAGTGAACTTTTTCAAGATCTCATTGTAGGAATTGGCCTTGGTAAACATAGAAGGCAATATTTAGTAATTCTAATTCCCAGATATCGATGTAAAGCAAGGAATCCTTTTTAGATGAGATTTAAACTAAATCAAAGAACTGTGCTTTAAATAACTTTTTATAGAAAGATGCAATCCAGCATTTGGAAATTAATAAAACAGATTTGAAAGTCTGTTTTCTAGGAGTCAATAGTGGAAATACAGTCTTAGAAAAACGACGTGTCAAGTTTGCATCTTCCATAGACACCTAAAATTTCTTCATTTTAAGCCACAGAGCTGATCACTTTGTCTGTTAAATTAAGCCTTATCAAACAATTTAATCCATTCTTTTACCATTGTATACTTTGTCAACATATTCCGTTATACCTTAACGTACGTGAAAAACATTGAAAGGAATAAAAGGACTTCTTTTACACTACATTTACTTGGATAAACTTATTGTTGGAAACATTAATAATGACGCTAGTGAAGACTTGTATAAAAAATCAGTCATAATCATATATATATACAACGTATATATATGAATATGTATATATTATACTTTAG
The DNA here is from genome assembly GCA_003991215.1 of Morbakka virulenta. Lineage (NCBI taxonomy): Eukaryota > Metazoa > Cnidaria > Cubozoa > Carybdeida > Carukiidae > Morbakka > Morbakka virulenta. Next base: position 2,958,227 of record RDPX01000040.1, read on the forward strand.
TTTTTTTAATCGAATTAGTTTTTCACAACCCTTACCTGTGAAATTGCATTTTAAGGAGGCATTTCCTCATTAAAAAGGTATTTTTTAATCGTATCTATTTCAATAAACTATTAATAAGGCTCCTCCATTACTGCTAATATATTGCCTAGAACCATGTAAAATCTGCATGAACTATTTTCCTTCGTCGTACCAAAAATTATTTTAGGATCATAAACAAACAACTAAAGTTTATTTGATCTTAACATATACTCAAAGGAGAGGTTTGCATGATGTGAGTCATGAATCGAGAAACAACAATTAAAGATAAAGAGAGTCTTGTTGAAACAAATAGATCTTAAAATTTGTTTCGAATGATATTTTAATGATTCTACCAAAAAACTATGAAGTATATAATTGAAGATTTGCTCTTACATTAGTATATTATTTAAATGTTTACATCAATACAGAGTCAGGGCAATTAAAAAGTCTTGTTTTAATTTTTAAAGACCCTTTAGTACATCATTATTTACCCTTGAGAGAAATGTTGTATTGTTCAAAGTACCAAGAGAAGGTCAAGGAGAACTGATTCATCATGCTAATACGTCAGTCTCGCGTTAATGACATGTTCTGTTGCACCAAACAGGAATAATTAAAATAAAAATATGAAAAAGGTAATGAACCCTGACACCTTGAAATATTAGGTTGGTGCGATTGTCTGTTTCAAGGGTAGTTTATCTCTTTGATTGCTTCTGGGCCTTTTGGCTAAGACCAAGTGTAGAGCTCTGGTCTCTCCTTGGTCGGAGATCCAGCTATAGGATCCAACCATGCAGGACAGGGGTCTCGAGGTGCTTGAGCCTTGGTTGAAGACCAACCCAAGAGGAAGGGCCTTACCATGGAGGGTCCTGGAGGGGTGATCCATATGTCTTGCATTTTATGTTGTCTTGTGTGCTTTCTGTCTCACTTTTTCTTGATCTGTTGCTTCCTTTTGGGTCCTTCATAGATGGATATCTATGAAAGACAAAAATTGGTCAACTGTTTACCAGGGGTTCCATCAATAAAAGACCCAGTATGATCTTTTTAGCCTTGTGGATCACCCTCTTTTTGTGTCCTTTACATTGTCTCTTCTTCAAGCCACTTGTTACCAGTTTTTATTGTATTGAACCAGTATCTAAAGCCACTGATGAGGTTCTGGACAAACACCACATTGCTAACCTCTGTGTCTTTGAAGACTTTAATGCTTATCACATGACCTGGTTGACTCATGATTATAGTTCTGAAAGATCCAGAGAAGTTACAGCTTTGCTCTTGGCTCTGAATTTGTTTAGCCTATTATTTAGCCTATTTTTGTGATTCAGACTTGTGGAATTTCTCTCTCATATATCTTTTTGCTTTACATGTACCTCCTTTTGGATCTTCTGATCATGTTGTCACTACAGAATGTAAAGGAAATATTTCAACTTGTGATGACAAACCCTATCATGGTAACAATTCTCGATTGGCCAAGGCTGACTGGAATGGATTTTGTCATGTTCTTGACGATAATCCTTGGAACTTAGTCTTCAGCAAATCAGCTTTTCATGCTGGCCCTGAATTCACAAAATGGGCTCAAGTAGGTATTAAAACATTTATACCTAGCCGTAGTTATACAGTCAAACCTCATTTTCCTCCATTGTTTAATGCTTATTGTCTATCTGTCATTACATGTCACAAAAACGTTTAATTTCAGTTTCAACTTAATGGGTCTGATGAATCTTTGATTCCTTTGAAACAGGCTAGCGATCGTTGTAAAAGAGTGATTTCTTGTACTAAATCTCACTAGTCTGATTGAGCTGGTTAATTGACTTTTTCCAAAAGACTTAGAAGTCGAAAGGTCTGGAAGTTTAACAATAGTGTTTTTAATTCTGCCAAGCTATTGATCTCTCCTTTGGGGAAAAATGTAATCTTTTTACTAGATTGTTTCACACTAATTCTTCTCTAAAAAGGTGTTAGTGATGTTTTTTTTGCAGGATTTCTCTTCAGCATGTAATCAGGTTTCAATTTATTGGGTTTCAGATGACTCATTTACCCAACTTTTTTATCCTTGCAGTTGTTAACCCTTGCTGTAATAAATCTTTCCGTGAATTAGGTTTCCTTGGACGTCTAGGTTGTAAAATTCTTTGGCTTCTGAGTGTGTTCCTCCCACATATACCTAAAATTTGTTTAAAGCGAATTACATTTCTTATTTCTAGGTTTAAGTATTTTTGTACGGCCTATACTTCACAATTGTTCATACACTTAGTAGATTTATATCTTTTACGGTTCTTAACATAAATAAACAAAATAACACTCGAGTAACAATTCCTCCACGCTGGCGCCACCAAGTGAAACGATTAGAAATAAGCTGGTTCTCTCGCTCTTCAACAAAGATAACAGCAGAATCGTATACAGATACAAAATCTGGAATGCAATACATTTTGGCTTTCAAGAAATTAAATAAATGCGTTAAAGCTTATATTGAATATTAAGGGGAGAAATTACTCGCCGTTTAGAGCACGTCATTGTGATTAGGTTTTAGAGCAAAAGAACGTATTTCTAATAATACGGGCTTAGTGTCAGTGTACAATGTTTCAAAGAATTGGGAGTGAGAGTTTGACTCTGAGTAAATTTGAATGACAGGAGAGTTAGATCTAGACAGCACTGGCTTTTTGAAATAACAAAAATTTCTTAATTCTAAAGGTATTACTATTAATAATAAAATATATAATAATAATTGTAATTATATTTATAGATAATAATTATTATGAATCTTAAACAGGAGGAATTTATAAATACCTCCGAAAAGAATTGTACAGACGTGGTAGGGCAGTGCCTAAAACTGAACTCAATTCATCAAATAAAATTGAAGCCATCAATACTTCAGCTATTTCGGTAGTTACTTAAAGTTTCAATGTGAGCAACTGGCTAAAAAATGATCCACAAAGATTGTATACTGGGTCTTTCATTGATGGTGCCCCTGGTAAGGAGTGGATTCATTTTTTTTGTCTTTCACAAAGTTCCTTTCCTCACTGGTTATGGGATGGCTCTTGCAATCCTGTCATTAAAGAATGACATTTTCACAATATCCTCATTTTGAAAAAGCGCATAGTTCTCAACCAACTCCATTGCTTCAAATAAGGCTTTTTTACTTGGTTGAACCATTTCTTTGCTTTCATCTTCAATCATATCAGCGTCTTCGTTGTTGCAATTCCCAGTTGTAGACTCTTGAAGAAGTTCGTCATCACTTGTTAGTGATTGAGTAGAGATTTCCACATTCTCGTCCATATCAACGAAGGCTTTAGAAGTAAAGTTACTTGGGGCCAGGTTTGGATCAATTGCCATTAATTCGTCTAGGCTTTCTGTTAATTGCGCAAAGAGATAATCAGTATCATCCACTGCATTCTCTTGACTTTCTTTGGAATTCCCTGCTTATTTGAAGCAATTAATGATCATTGTGTCAGGCAATGCAAACCATGACTGTTCGAGCATAACCATAGCATCCAAAACGGTGATTTTTGGCATTTCTTTTTTGGAGTCCACTGCGTTGATGTACTTACGGATCACTTTTGTTCGGTATTTAGCTTTCAGCGATCGTATAATCGCTTGGTCCATTGACTGTGTGATGGAGGTCGTATTTAGCGGTAAAAAGATGAGATCTATGGCCTTCAAATTCGGCACATCTGGGTGTGCACGGCAATTATCCACAATAAACTCTACTTTACGATTCTCAGCCAGAAATTTTCGATCGAGCTGTTTGATCCAATCTGTGAAGATCTCTGAATCCATCCATTTTTTGCCTGTGCCTTGTAGGTAAAGACTTCACGTTTTTAAATTATCGTGGTTTATTGCTTTTTCCAATGACAGGCAAAAAAAGTTTTTCACCTGAAGCACTGGCTGCAGTTATTCCGGTGATATTACTGTGTCTACTACCAGTGCACTTTTCATCTTTTAACTCCAAAGTTTTATTAGGAACGCCTGGAAAAAAGGCCAAACTCATCAGCGTTAAATATGTCTTTTGGGTCATACTTTGACAGGATCGTTGGTAAATGAGTTTCTTTCCAGTGCGCAGTCATTTCGGGCGTGCATGATTTAGCTTCACCTGACACTATTTTAAACGTGACGTTATTTCTCGCTTTCCATTTGTCAACCTATCCATTTGATGCTTTGAATTCGGTTACACTCAGCGCTTTCGCGAAATCAATTGCTTTTTCCTGAAGAACTAATCCACTCACCGGTATGTTATTCGATCTTGCGGACATAAACCATTTGAAAACAGCTTTGTCTGAGTTCTCATATTTCCCTGATTATACATTTTTTCCTTTCCAGCTTGTCCTGCCAGATGAAAAGCCAGACATTATCTTCTCCTTATTTTCAGGTAAAACCCATGTAGGAATAGTGTTTCTTGGCACACCATACTTTTGAGCAACTAATGATTTGGAGTGCCCACTTTCGATTTCTTTCAACGCCTTGAACTTGTCTTCGATGGATATTCGTTTTTTCTGGGATTGGGATTGCATGTCCCATGTAAAATTACATTTACTGGTTGTAACCCAGTTTTAGATAAGTTGAAAGATATTTTTCAGAACTTACAATAAAATTTCTCACTTTAAATAGGACAAGTTTTCTTACTGTCTGTTTACTTTCGTAAAAGTTCGAAAAGCCGAAGTTATTTAGTGGAAGGGACTGAAAAAATGGTTCGACAAATCGAGGAATTCGACAAATCGAAGTTCGAAAAACCGGGGGTAATTTATGAGAGCTTCTTAAGGCAAACTCAAGGGAGCAAGGATAAAATTCGAAAAATGAAGGAATTCGAATAATCGTGTGTTCGGAAAATCGAAGTACAACTGTACATAAATTTTATCCAGGCGAGTTTAAGATATAAAGGGCACTTTTAGGGAACTGCTTAACTGGATTTTTGAAACTAGATCATTTATAGAATATACCTGGCTTCCACACAATTCGAAAAGAAGGGGCAGTTATCACATGCTATCATGCTACTTGCGCTTACAGTAATTTTCTCTTTGCAAAAACTGCTTCATTCATCTATAAAAGATGCCTTATTTGCTACTAATTTAGATATGATTATTTACGACTTTAGGTGTCGGTATGTTATGTATGTTGGCAGCACGTCTTTATGATTGATCGATATAGAAAATGTGTTTGTTGTTTACAGAGAAAAAATTTGTTAGAATAGAGCTGAACCAAATAGCCATATAGTGAATGTAAAATTTTTTAATTGTGAGTCGCCTGCAGTACAATATCTCCTGTTAAACTGGGAATCTAGTGAAGATTTTAAGTATAAGCAGTTCAAAGTAGGTGGCACAGCAAGGCCAGTTCATATTCAACTTTTATCTCCTCCTCTTTGACAAATAGATTAAACAATAAAGATTTTTTATGACCTTAAATTGTTTCAGAGTCAAAAAAGTGATGAGCTTCATTAAAATTCTTCTTTGTTTTCTGTTTTGGTAAAAAATCCGCTTGACTCGTGTTTTGTTATTCTGGCATCTTGGTCCAGTCGAGTGTCAGCGAAAAATCTTTCGACGGGAAATATTTTAACTGCGATATCCAAATTTTGTACCAAAAACCGCCTGTTTAAAATGTTCCTTTTGCTTAAAGCCAAATACCAATTTTAGAAAGGTTCTGGTACAATTACAGGGAATAATAGGGGTAATTACATCACTACAAGCATCAGCATAGCTATGGAAGCAAGCAAGATAAAAACATTAACCAATATGATGATGACTAGCAAACCCATTAATAAGAGTAATCAACACATAAACAAAAATAAACCCGAAAAACTATATAAAAGAAGAAGAACAACATCAATATTTACTCCAAATTTTTTATCAGGATGGACATAAGAAGGATCAGAAGTATTTGGGTAAGTTGAGACATCTGTTTAATACCACCATCAACGTAAATCGTGGTAGAAAAAGCACCAGCACATAGGGATAAAAAAATAGGCAGTGAAAACCTCTAGAATATACAAGAGTTAATGCATTGATACTTTTATGATAAGAAAATCTACTAAAACAAAATAGCAGCAAAGAAAAACAACAATAAAAAAATGTTAGTTTAGGTACATTTAAAAGTATTCAGTAAAACAAAACTCGACACTCAAATAAACACCACTACAAGAGCTAATAAGAACATCAGTATGGACATTAAGAAAAGGCTTATACAAAAGTACGAGTTCTATTTGAAATATCCTTTGATAGTTAAAAGAAGCCAAGTAATAGCATAAATATTGAAGAAAAAGTAAAAAAAATGCATTATTGTCATCACCAGAAAAAAGGTCAGTGTATGTTAAATAGCAAAATTAAAATTACCACTAAAATGTTTTCAAAAGAGAAAGGGAAAAATGTTGAATCAATGTTAGAAAGAGTAAAAACGTAACAGTAACCCTTGAACTATTTATCAATAATAGTAATAACTAACATTGTAGTATTAAAATCAGTAGATAAACCCAAGCAAATACCGAAGTCAACCATAGTGCAAATTGTTATATGTAGTAAAGAAGGCATAAGGAGTAAAATAGAAAAAGCACTGTTAAAATCAACAGTATTATTTCAACCATTGGTGACAAGAAGAACAAAACAGAATCAAATACACTGTGGTTAACCAGTATAAAAATGTATTTGAATTGTTAGCAGTAGAAATCTCTCTTTTGGACCAAAACCTTGACGTTGTAAGAGAGCTTATGAGTCTCAATGATCCTGAAAGCTATGCTGGCGGGAGTTTTACTCCTGGTAGCGCTTTGCAGGCCGGACAGGTCAAAGGAGAGAGGCCAGATAAATTTTGGTCCACAAACCCAATAGCGACTGTCCGACAACCGACGGCTATTGGCAACGGGAGCAGTAGCGACTGACCGATAATCGGCGGCTACACCCATCAGCTACTGTTTCATGGAGAACGCAGGGCATGGTCGGACAAACTCGATTCAATCCACCGGTGGAAGGCAATGGCAAACCACCACCGTATGTTGCCATGAAACCCATGCCAATGCACAAGAAAACGTCTGACGACAACAGCGTAAATGGGGTTAGATCAACTAACACCTCGCTAGGTAGGGACCTCCATGTTCGACAGGTGGAGTCCGACCGTCATCCAGAGACTGTCAGAAACAACAACAACCTTCGAATAGGAACGTGGAATGTGAGAACGTTATTCCAAGCTGACAAGCTAGCAAATGTGATGCAAGAATTGGATCGCTTGAAAATAAATTTGTTGGGACTATGTGAAATAAGATGGCCAGGCTCGGTCTGATTGGAAGCAAGGTCGTATACTCAGGAGGAAGCAAACATGAAAGAGGGTTGGGAGTCATAGTCGACCAAAAGATCAGCAAAAGCTTACTCGGCCATTGGGCTATTTCAGACAGAGTTATGATGAGGAGGATAAAAAGCAAGCCCTTCGACATTAGTGTAATCCAACTGTATGCACCAACAGCAGATAGTAACCAAGAAGAAATTGATCTTTTCTATGAGCAGCTAGACTAGGCGAAAAGGCAATGCAAATCACACGATGTCATCATCGTGATGGGCGATCTCAATGCAAAAGTCGTTAGTGAAGAAATTAAACAGGTGACAGGGAGGTTTGGGTAAGGAGAGATGAACGAAAGAGGAGAGCGTTGGGCTAGCTATTGCAAAGCAAACAACCAAACAATCATGAACACTTGGTTCAAGCAACACAAACGCCGTCTCTGGACGTGGAAGGATCCAAGAGGCAGGGCTAATAACCAAATTGACTTTGTCACGATAAATCACCGATTCAGGAACGCCGTCCAAAATGCAAAAAAGTATCCTGGAGCAGACTGTGACAGTGATCACAATCCAGTAGTTTGTAACATCAAAGGCCGGCTCCGTAGAATCAAACAAGTATCACCAGAGGCAAAGCTTCAATGGAATCTGCTGAGAGAGAACACAGAGGTAAAAGCTCGATATTCAGTTGCAGTACAAAATCGGTTTGATGTGCTCGAAAGTGAGCAAGTAAGTAAATGGGAATTATTGAAGGAAGCCTTGGTAAAGACCAGCAGAGAACTCATCCCACCAGCAAAACGACAACAGAGAAAAGAATGGATGAATGCAGAGATTTTGTCCTTGACGGAAGAAAGGCAAAAAGTGAAAAATAGAGATTCCGAACAGTACCGCACACTAAATAGAGAAGTCAGACAGAAGTGCAGAGAAGTGAAGGAAGAGTGGATAAGCAACCAATGTGCAGAAATCGAAAGATGCAGAACAACTGACCCATCATCGATACATAACAAAGTCAACATTCTTATTAGTAAGAAAACATGCACTGCAAGTGGGTGCATTAAAGCAAGAGACGGATCCTTATTGATGGAAAAAGAAGAACTCACAGAAAGATAGGCAGAATACATCGAAGAACTCTTCATGGACGAAAGAGGAGAAAAATCCATCATTCGAAAGCCTATGAAAGGCCCGGAAATCCTAAAAAGCGAAGTCAAAGCAGCCATTAATAAGATGAAGAGAAGCAAGGCTGTAGGACCAGACAGCATCTGCATCGAAATGATATAAGCACTTGATGAATTCGGGATCGAAAAAGTAACAGATCTCGTGAATGCTATTATGACAGCGGAGAAATACCACCAGATATGTCCAAATCCATTTTTATTGCCCTCCCCAAGAAGCCAGGTGCAGCAGAATGTGAACTCCATCGAACCATTAGTCTAATGAGCCACATGACCAAAGTCTTCATGAGAGAAATCTTGGGAAGAATTCGTAGAATATCGAGGCCAGAAATAGGCAGAGTACAGTTTGGATTTGTGCAAGATGCAGGTACCCGAAATGCCATCTTCACTATGAGAATGTTGTGTGAAAGAGCCATTGAAATGCAGCAATATATCTATCTATGCTTCATTGACTACAGTAAGGCTTTCGACAAAGTGAACCATGAAACACTAATGGAAATGTTGCAATCTTTAGAAATGGACGGAAAGGATATTAGAATCTTGAGAAACCTCTACTGGGAGCAAACAGCTGCAGTTACGGTACAAAACCAGATTGGAAGATACAGCAATATAAAAAGAGGAATAAGACTGGAATGTGTTTTGTCTCCAGACCTTTTTAATTTGTACAGTGAGCAAATAATGAGAACCATCAAAGAGGAAAGTGGATTTGTCATAGGCGGTTTTAACATGAATAACATCAGGTACGCGGATGACACTACCCTCATTGCAGATTCACCACAGAAGCTTCAACAAATTCTAAACATTGTGAAAGAAGAAAGTGCGCGAAAAGGGTTGAGCATCAACAAAAAACCCAAACGTTTTGTATGACAATAAGCAAAAAGAAACAAGTAAATTGTACCTTGAAAACTGATGATGAGCAGATAGAACAGGTGAATAAGTTCAACTATCTAGGAAGTATGCTCACCTCAGATGGCAGAAGTGTAAAAGAGATACGGAAAAGGATAGCTATGGCAAAAGAGTCTTTTGAACGTTTATCAAAGATCTTGAAGTGTCGAACAACGTCAATGGACACAAGGTTGAGAGTAGTCGATTGTTATGTCTTCCCAATCCTGATGTACGGTTGCGAAAGCTGGACGATCGCGCCAGAATTGGAAAAGAAATTGAAAGCGACTGAAATGTGGATGCTACGCAGAATGCTGAGAATCTCTTGGACAGAACAAGTTAGCAATGAAGAAGTTCTAAGAAGAGCAAATTACAGCAGAAAACTCCTAGGAATCATCAGAAAGAGACAGTTATCGTTCTTAGGTCATGCAATGAGGAAAAAAGGACTAGAAAATTTGGCACTCACTGGAAAAGTATGTGGAAAAAGAGGGAAAGGAAGACCAAGCCTATCTGCATGGACCAAAGTCGAGGAGAGTGAAATTTTGAGAAAGTCGAAGGACAGGTTCAAGTGGAGAAGCATGACCGCCGACGTTCTGCAAGGAGATGGCACCTGAGGAGGAGGAGGAGCAGTAGAACTAGGTATTAGATGTTTGTAATATCTCTGTTTTTAAGGCTGTTCTACAACATCTTGTTGATAGAGAATTATTTACCTCAACATAACGAAGTATCATTTAAAAGAATGACAATTACTTAATAAGGGAAAAACTACAGGTACAATCTACCAATAATAGAATTCTCCCAAAATAGATCGTCTTGAGTTATTCTTATTAAGTTATACTTNGACCGCCGACGTTCTGCAAGGAGATGGCACCTGAGGAGGAGGAGGAGCAGTAGAACTAGGTATTAGATGTTTGTAATATCTCTGTTTTTAAGGCTGTTCTACAACATCTTGTTGATAGAGAATTATTTACCTCAACATAACGAAGTATCATTTAAAAGAATGACAATTACTTAATAAGGGAAAAACTACAGGTACAATCTACCAATAATAGAATTCTCCCAAAATAGATCGTCTTGAGTTATTCTTATTAAGTTATACTTTTACAATCTGGATATACGTTGAAAATAATTGATCCTTTATTGAATCAGTTGAAATATGCATTGAACTCAGCAGTAGAGATAACCCATTGAGGTAGTATACTTTTCTATAGAGCTTACTTTCTTTAAATACATATTTTTGTCCAATTTCCTTTATCTTTGTTTAGGTAAGAATATTTATAGCTTGGTTCCTATAAATTTTCTAAGTGAAGAACTCAGACTTTCTATAGAATATTTAAAGTCTCTCTAGTCGCTCTGGGTTTCCATTATCACTTTAATTGCAAACGCTTGCAGCCAATCATTTATTCTTTCTCTTGTTAAAGAAAACATATATTTTAGTAATGTAGAAATATATTTTCTTTATCTGAAAGTTTTTGTCAAAAGACAATGAATTGTTAGGCTGCTCAGAAGCATCTACGCAAAGTTAAAGTATTTAAATGGTTAGCACTTTTTCCACTACGAATGTTATTGTTCACAGATTTCTTGTGCAATACCATGCCTCATCTAAGCTGTCATTTGAGAATTTTTTACGCAATGCTCTTTCTTATTCACTAAAAGGAGATATTTATTTATTGTTTGACATGGACTCTCATTGTTCGAGTTAAACAGAGGCTTGTCAAAAACTGCGCCTTATTGCTCTTGGTAAAATGCTGACTTGAAATGAAGTAATTGCTAAAAGATAAGAAATTACCCCCCTTCCTGAGCTATTGTCTTTGTTAAGTAAATTAGAAGAAGAAGTATTGGAAGCACATTAACAAAAACACTAATGCCTATTTTGACAAAGGATAATACAATGATAGCACAATAATTTCTTTTTGCTTTTTAACGGCATAGTTTACTTGTGGCTGTTTGAGCAGATTAAAACCTAAAAGTTGGACATCCCTAATCCACTTCATCATAACTTATAATTGTTTTTACAAAGAGAAATGAGCAGCGGAAAAGAGGAAGTTAGAAACTTTTTTTGTTGAGAGGTCTGTAAGAGGGCTGTATTGAGAGTACTGGTTGCTGTGACAGAGAAATAAACAAAAGAGTGCAAGAGGAATGGAATAGCAGGAAGAAAGTCAGTGGGGTCCTGTGCGACAGAAGTATACCAATGAAAGTCAAGGGGAAGATGCATCGAACAGTTGTTAGACCCAGGATGCTATACAGCCTGGAAACAATACCAATGACCAAACAACAAGAAAAGAAGATAGATGTGAATGAAATGAAAATGTTGTGGTTTGCCATGGGAAAGACCAGACTGAGCAGGATCCGAAATGAGACAGTTGGGTTCAGCTGGGAGTGAATGCTAGGTTGGAAGAAAAAGCGAGAAAAGCAAGACTGAGATTGTATGGACATGTCATGAGGCGAAAGGAGGATTACGTTGGAAATAGGGTGATGAAAACCTCCAGAAAAAAGAAAGCGAGGACGTCCAAAACGAAGATTCTCCAATTCCATCAAATAGGATATTGAAATGTTTGGCCTGTCAGCGACAGACACTGCTGACAGAGGGAAATGGCGAAAGAGAGTCCGCTGTGGCGACCCCATTTAAACGGGAGAAGCCGAAAGGCAGAAGAAGAAGTCCTGAAAATCCTCCAGGAATTACATATATAAAATTAATAACGGCTTATGATAATTTTTGTTGGTGGGACACAATGATGTCAGCATACTTACGTCATGGACTATTGATATATATATACAGTTTATGTTTATTAACATCTTCAAATATACTGAGCAATTTTTACTAATTTCCTGGTCCACTACCTAGAGCAGTTGTTACCAAAAGCAGGGCTTTTTTCGAAATATTTTTCTAGAATTCAGTAATAAAAATATTGAGCCCCAGGTGGATCAGAATGGTTCCTCTTTGCTTTCTGTCAAGAAATGAAAATTATCCCTCAAAGTAGCGTTACAATAGTTTATGTAAGTAGCGTTTGAATACATTGATACCGAAAAAGAGATAAAATGATTAAAACTATATAAAAAAACCTACTTAAATTTCTGGGCGGGCACTTTAGAGCGAAAAAGAGATAGCACTCTCAACCACTTTTAACTCTTTGGTTGCTACATTAATAAGTAATGCCATTTCATAGTCAAATGCCATTTTGCAAAAAATAATATGGGTAAAAGATTGTTTTCTTTTAAAATATTTTTCACACTTTTTATCAACCCTCGAGGGTTGTGTTATGATTCTACACGAAAAAAAGATTGTTGACTAAGAGCTAACTAATTTATTTAGGTGTCCGACGTCATGTGACGTCACTTACAATGAATATGAAATATGTTAAGAGCTATTGTGTAATATATATGAATGCACTGGATCCATATGACATCTCCACTTTTAGGTAGAAAACTATCACTCCAAAATCACCAGGGAATGTAAATTAAGTTTTGCATTCATGTGTGATGCATGCATTGTTTTAATGCATTGCCTCGTGTTAATAAACAAACTTGTACGAAGAAATAAATACTGTTAACGCCAAATAAATAGTGTTACCTTTCTTTTGTCATATGATTTATTGTAAGCTGTCACTTGTAACCAATGGATTCATAATTCGCCAGGTATTACAAACAGGGTCAAAACTGGAGAAAAAGATTGTTTATGTATATTTGGCAGACTTATTAGAAAGTATACCAGATTTCGNTTTTTGTTGAGAGGTCTGTAAGAGGGCTGTATTGAGAGTACTGGTTGCTGTGACAGAGAAATAAACAAAAGAGTGCAAGAGGAATGGAATAGCAGGAAGAAAGTCAATGGGGTCCTGTGCGACAGAAGTATACCAATGAAAGTCAAGGGGAAGATGCATCGAACAGTTGTTAGACCCAGGATGCTATACAGCCTGGAAACAATACCAATGACCAAACAACAAGAAAAGAAGATAGATGTGAATGAAATGAAAATGTTGTGGTTTGCCATGGGAAAGACCAGACTGAGCAGGATCCGAAATGAGACAGTTGGGTTCAGCTGGGAGTGAATGCTAGGTTGGAAGAAAAAGCGAGAAAAGCAAGACTGAGATTGTATGGACATGTCATGAGGCGAAAGGAGGATTACGTTGGAAATAGGGTGATGAAAACCTCCAGAAAAAAGAAAGCGAGGACGTCCAAAACGAAGATTCTCCAATTCCATCAAATAGGATATTGAAATGTTTGGCCTGTCAGCGACAGACACTGCTGATAGAGGGAAATGGCGAAAGAGAGTCCGCTGTGGCGACCCCATTTAAACGGGAGAAGCCGAAAGGCAGAAGAAGAAGTCCTGAAAATCCTCCAGGAATTACATATATAAAATTAATAACGGCTTATGATAATTTTTGTTGGTGGGACACAATGATGTCAGCATACTTACGTCATGGACTATTGATATATATATACAGTTTATGTTTATTAACATCTTCAAATATACTGAGCAATTTTTACTAATTTCCTGGTCCACTACCTAGAGCAGTTGTTACCAAAAGCAGGGCTTTTTTCGAAATATTTTTCTAGAATTCAGTAATAAAAATATTGAGCCCCAGGTGGATCAGAATGGTTCCTCTTTGCTTTCTGTCAAGAAATGAAAATTATCCCTCAAAGTAGCGTTACAATAGTTTATGTAAGTAGCGTTTGAATACATTGATACCGAAAAAGAGATAAAATGATTAAAACTATATAAAAAAACCTACTTAAATTTCTGGGCGGGCACTTTAGAGCGAAAAAGAGATAGCACTCTCAACCACTTTTAACTCTTTGGTTGCTACATTAATAAGTAATGCCATTTCATAGTCAAATGCCATTTTGCAAAAAATAATATGGGTAAAAGATTGTTTTCTTTTAAAATATTTTTCACACTTTTTATCAACCCTCGAGGGTTGTGTTATGATTCTACACGAAAAAAAGATTGTTGACTAAGAGCTAACTAATTTATTTAGGTGTCCGACGTCATGTGACGTCACTTACAATGAATATGAAATATGTTAAGAGCTATTGTGTAATATATATGAATGCACTGGATCAATATGACATCTCCACTTTTAGGTAGAAAACTATCACTCCAAAATCACCAGGGAATGTAAATTAAGTTTTGCATTCATGTGTGATGCATGCATTGTTTTAATGCATTGCCTCGTGTTAATAAACAAACTTGTACGAAGAAATAAATACTGTTAACGCCAAATAAATAGTGTTACCTTTTTTTTGTCATATGACTTATTGTAAGCTGTCACTTGTAACCAATGGATTCATAATTCGCCAGGTATTACAAACAGGGTCAAAACTGGAGAAAAAGATTGTTTATGTATACTTGGCAGACTTATTAGAAAGTATACCAGATTTCGAACTTGTTAGTATACCTCCTGGATTTGACAACAACTCTATTCTTGACTGAGGCTTAATTACATCCTTAACAGAGCTAGACGGCTTATCATGATTATCAACTTTACTGGGAGTATGAGAGTATTCAGAGCTAATGAGGTTGATAGAGGTCACCGTAGGAAATCCACAGAGAATTGAATAGGACTGAGATCCCTTAATTTAGCTTTAGTGTCTGGCATAATATGGCTTCTATTTAGTCTAACCGTCCCTCGGTGTGTCTGAACATTGAATGACCTAGTTAACTCATGCTTGGCTTTTATAATACCAGGAATTGCTCACGTTTCTGATTGTCACGTTTAACTAGTATCTTGCCATCAGTAGGTAACTCTGTCAATGGTTTGACACCAGGGCGATTGTCATAGTTAGTCTTGTAACTCAGGAACAAAGTTAGGCTTAATAGCCTGTCCTACGTTAGGCCAATGTCGAATAATATTGTTGGGTATTGTTGGTACTGTCGGTCTAATTTTTTTCCCTATCAACATTTGTGAGGATGACACACCTGTTTCCATGTGTGGAGACAGGTGTGTCACCGATCTAAGTAATATTATGTGAAGCGAGATATTTGCTTTGGTAGGTGACCCACTATATCTCAATTTTCTTTTACTGTTTTTTTTGTGAATCTGTTAAATGGCTATCTGAGTTCAAAAGGCAGAAAAGATTTTCCTTAGTTTCCAATACCCTTTGTGAAATGGAATCCCTTTACAGGAGCAGTAAAAGTGTGTATCTATCTCTCATAAAATGTTTTAATCTTTTTAACCCTGACTAAAACATGTCCAGGAAACAAACGTTCCAATTCTTTTATTCTAATTTCTCCGACATTTGAATTCATTTTTTCTAATTTTTCGAATCAAATCTAAAAAATTGATTATGATTTTCAACCACATTTTGTGGACAGCGTGTTTTTAGCATCGCAAAAAAGTCGTTTTTGCGAAAGCAGGGAAAGACGAAAGAGATCATTAATGTTGTCTTCCAAAAGATTAAAAAACGTATTTACTTTAATCCATTTTTTGCTATCAATGGGGGGTTCTATTATTACAAAAATTAGCGTTGGCCCTTTCGATTCAACCAGATTTAAATGTTATTGGTAATTAAGATTGTTGACATAGAGGACTTGTTACGTTATTCCCGAAGCCATTGTTTATTTTTGCTATTTTGCTTTTTTACTATCTCAAAATTGTTGTTTCCATTCAAGCACTAAATTCTCTTTCATAACGTGCTTTTTAACATCTTTTCACAGTTGGATCCTCATTATTATGACACCATGGACATACAAAGGCTTTATTTTCACTAAAAGAACTTTCACCAAAACTCAGTGGGATCCAAATGTTTCAATCTTTGAAGTATAACGAGGATTCTTTTTTAAAAAGTTGTATAGTACATTGATTCAAATGGACATCAAACTGCTAGAAATAGATTTATGCGATAACGTAATTATTCTTTCGTGTACACATCTACTAATCAATGAATGCAAAATATTTGGGAGTCTATACGATTCTTGAGCATTACCTCTCTAGGTGCCGTGTCCAGCCAGGATCTAGGCGATCGTGGTTGCCCATAGTTTTCTATCTCTGGTTCTTTTCAGCAATTCTTCTTTTGACACTATATTTCTCTCGTTTTCTGGTCGTTGGAACGCTATCCATTTGGTCAGACTTTCTAAATATGCAATTCTCTGCCTGCTGCGACTCCTTTTGTCTTATTGAAGGAATAAATAATCAATATTAATTTTGTTGAAACAGGCAAGCAAAAGCAGGAATATTTGTCACAGAACAAAAATTTGTAGGTACCTTACGTTTTATTTTAGGGTACTGAATATTTGCAAATCATCCTTAAGGACCGCAAGGACCAAAGCTGTTTAGTTCAGAAGGTAAGTAAAGAAGAACATCTGCAAAGTTTCTCTGACCTAAATCAATCAGTTAATATTGTGGAATTTCCCCAAAGGGCGTGTGTTAACATATTGTCCTTAAGGGATAGTAAGTAGTTTTTTGTCAGAAGAATTTGAAAATTTAATACTGTTATCACATTGGTTTGAAATGGCGCCAAAATTAATTGATTTAACGTATAGGGATGCAAGAGACAATGTGAGTTAAGGTACTTAAAAGTGAATGTATGTAATAGCCTTGTTTACAGATTAAAAGTAAATGCAAAAATATGGCATGTAAGTAAATAAAAAGATTATTAAGTCATTTTAATCTTAATTTTCATTGTACAGAGTGTTTAGAATCTAAATAGTTGTCCTCAGTACCTAGTTTAAGTGCATGTATGAAATTTTGAAAGTTAATTACACAGTGCTATTCAAAAGCATTCAAATTAACATTCAAGAGTGAATAGGATTTAAGAAAGTGAAAATTTCAGTGTATTTTTCTAACAGTTATATTTTTAGTTTAAATTTCATGAGGAAACTGCACGTTTCTTCATGAAATTTTGAATATTAGAAATGGAACAAATTGAAGGGGCAAAAAAAGTAGAACAAACTGTTGAACAAAATACACAGTAACTTTAAAACAGAAAGTTTTATTTTGAAATTTGCATTTGAAAATTATGTGTATAAAGTAAATTGTTACAAAGAAGCTGAAGGTGCCAATGACATACAGGAAAAAATCTCACACGCATTGGTTTGCATCGAAGATAACCTAGGGAAAAAAGGAAAATGGAATGTTAGCAATTGTATATGAAAGGAAGCTTACATTCGGCCGCTTCTTTAAACAAATCGACTTCAGACAGGGAATGAAAGCACCATTACCAAATATAGAAGTCAAACTTAAATATTTGTAAAGTTTTCTGGGCAAGCTAACCAGGAGCGAGATTACCAGATTTTTATTGGTTAAAGCTGAAAATGACGAAGCAGTGATATTACTTGAAAAAAATATGTAAAGCAAAGCTCATTAAAATTTCAATAGGAATGAGATGATAAATATCTTACCAGTATTTAACAGAAAGAGTGTCTAAAGATTGCGAAAGTTTACAGCCGACTTAAGGCTCATTTCTGAGGACTGGAGTAACTTGGTGGTTGAAGGACGCTCGTACCTTGATGGAAAAGTTACCCTAAAGTTGGTGTGAACATGATTTCCTTTGGCAGAATCGATCCTTTGGTGTTAAAAACATGAATAAAAGATATGTTACCCTCTCAAGACAGTTAGATGTCTTAGAAGTACGTTATTGGAAATATGGGTCTTTCATTGATGGAACCCCTGGTAAACAGTGGGCCCATTTTTGTCTTTCACAGATATCCACCTATGAAAGACCTGAAAGGAAGGAACAGATCAAGAAAAAGTGGGGCAGAAAGCACTCAAGACTCCATAACATGCAAGACAAACGGATCGCCCCCCAGGACCCTCCGTGGGAAGGTCCTT
>RDPX01000040.1:2977628-3026357 GCA_003991215.1 Morbakka virulenta
CCAACTTACACAGACTAGAATCTTAATATACCTTATTCATGCCTTACAGCATCCAGATTTAGCTCGTCATACTGTCATTACTACTGCATTTTCGGGGGCAAAAAGCAACATTTCAAACCAATAGGACCACAGCCATACACACATCTCAAAAGTGTTCTCTTATCAAATGTATAACGTACTAGGCATGGTGTAGGATATATTATTGAAGCGATTGGTGTGCTGTATGAATGGATTCTTTCTTTTGTTTTCCTTGTTGTTGTGTTGATTTCATTGTCTAAAATCCTTTTATTTTCCCAGTCAAAGGTGTGATCTTGTGTCCAGCAGTGTTCTGCTATTTCATGATTCTTGGTGTCACCTTTTTGAACAGCACTCTTGTGTTCTTTTTCCCTTTGACCCAAGGAACGCTTTGATTCATCAATGCAGGAGGTAGGACAGTCCTTACATTGTAGTCTGTATACTACATTGTTCATTTCTTCAAGAGGGACTGGGTCCTTTGGTTTGAACAGGATCTTCCTTAGGGTGGATGTAGGGAAGAAGGAGCATTGAATGTTGCATGGTCGGAGGGTTTGTCTTAGGTGCTTATTGGTTCTCTTCACGTAAGGCAGACGTATACGTTTCAGAGTTGAAATTGATATTGGTGACGCTTATAGAAATAATAATTTTTAAGTACAGATAGAAATAAACGATGAAGAAGAAAATCTGATTGAAAGATTAAATGAAAGCACAGATTAACACCATTGAGTGGTGTTGAGAAAGGAAAGTTGTATGCAGAAGCAAAAAAGATGGATGCCGTATTAGTTCTGATTAACATAAACAACATCATTCAAACTGTTAATCATATATTGTCGTATTTAAATGACGAGATAATTGCTTAGAATGAAGATCACAAGCAAAGAAAAGTAAAACACACCGTAGAAACATATGCTGAAAAAACAAGTAAAAGAGATACGATAAAATATGAGGAGACTAAATGCTTTAATTGAAAAAGACGCAATGATTTTAAAAGACTTACATGCTTTGGTAAAGAAATACAAGTCCCAACAGAAACGATTAAAATAGTAAAGGATGAATACGGCAAAATATGAAACATTTCCAAGTAATAGCTTTCTTTTCCATCGACATTTTTAGTGACAGAAAATTACTTACAATCAGCATATTTTACTTTCTTTGTATGTAACAGGTTTTCAGCAATTTCAATTAAGAATAAAAAGTAAAATTGGCCCCGGGATAAAGCCTTGTGAAAAACCTATATAGACTGGTTCTAGATCGGATAAAATTTAACCAATGCAAACATATTTTAAACCCATTGTGTAACAAAGAAAAGATGAAAGGTTTTTACTTTTCATTCAAACACACAATTACAAGCCTCATTAATCAAGGAAGTTTGCATTGGCTTGCTCATTTAACAAAATTAGATATTTTACTAACAAAATTATTAAAATGATAATAGTTGAGTATTTGTTCATGGTTAGTTTGTACGACAGAATATGTAGTATGTAGTTCGAATGATTATGTTAGAAAGATTGGTAGAAAGAAAGCGGTCGTGTTTGTTATCCATGTTTAAAGCGTTGCACTTAGTAAGTAAGAAGTGCAGTAAGAAGTATGGTCAACTCTTATCTCTTCACTCAACCTTTTTTTTCTATCTTACCTTCACAGTTTCACACACTTGGTACCTTTTTGTCTTTCATGGTTATTAACTGAATAAACCACACAAAGTTCCAAACATTTTAAACTTTGGTACTACTTTTCAACCTTTATATCATCGGTGCTATGTGGCTAGTCTCTTCTAACTGTAATATTATTGGAAATGCATTGATTTGAGCTTTCATCTGTATTTTAAGCTCAGTGTTTTGCATCTCATGCACCTCTTTCTATAAAATGTCTTCGTCTTCATACAGTTGAGGTATTTCCCTAAATTAAATCTTTCCATAAATTGTTCTACGTTTTTCCAGGTATATACCTGGGGGAACTCTCTGGCGTCTGGGTACCTTTCACCGCCATATGATTTGAATGATTTTAGATCTAAGGTCAGCTCTCATTTCTCAGCTGAACCACTTTTCTGTTTGTCTTTCCTTTACAGTTGTATACACAGTGATTTTATATATTGTATGCTCCTTACCCATAAAAGATAATCAGAAACAAGCGTGCTGACAGTTTGTTCTCGATCTTTCACTGTGTCAACTAACTCAAATAAATGACACTTCAACCTGTGCTTTTGCTTTTGGAAAATGACCTATTGCACTTACAAGGTTAGATTAAAATTAATTGAAAAGCCACTTTTAAGTATAATTTGATGAATGTGTTGAGGTCCACATCAGAAAGAGTGTGTGAAAGTTGGTTTCAACCTAAAATTACTACTGTTATGTTCAATATTCCACTAGCAAACTCTTTGAAACGATGGTTGCATTTTCACAAATGTCAAAGGAATTTGGTAGCAAAGTACCTTACATTTTATGTCAGGGTACGTAATGCCATTATGTTAGGGTACTTTTCAACTTTTCGAAAGAGGGGACAATACACACTATTTCTTAAAAAGTAGAGGCCTGCAATTCATAAAGGAATTTATTAAGAGTTCCTCAGCGACCCCAGAAATAAACTGATGAATGTAGTCATATTTTGATTTTCATTTTACGTATTTACCTTGGAGTAATGATTAAACCACTAGATTCCCTGGGTAACGTCAGAAAACTCTGCAAGTGCAATATACATTACACCTGGTAGTTCTGCAAACCTAGCATTGTTAAATATTAAATATATTTGGCATTGTTAAATGTTGGATATATAACAAGACAGACTGATAGCAAGCCTTTCTTAGGATGGAAAAAATGTATAAAGCCCCATAAAAATCACACAATTTTCCACTCAATTAAAAACTCAATAAAATGAGTAGTCAAAACAGTCTTGAAAATGATCCTTACCACCTAATAAACCATATTGTTAAAAGAGGAAGATAAAAATTCTTATGATAAAACTAATTATCATAGCACGATATTTTAATAGCGATTTTTACTTTGTAAGTCCTCTTAAAAAGGTCACATACTTTAAAAAGTTATTTGTTCTTAGTACTGAATAAAAGAAAAATCGCTTAAATAACAAGAAGTGTATGAATGCAAGGAATGCATAAAGATTCAAGCCCTTGCTCTGAAATAACAATTCAAAGATTTGAAGAATGTATTTTACTAAACAAGAGTGGGTTGAAATGCAGCTTACCATACAGGGAGTCTCCGCTTTGAAAAGCCTCTCCCTAAAATTAGTTCAACCAATTATTTTCTCTGTTATAAGCGGTAGATTACGAAAGTAAGAAGGCGGAAGCTAATAAACAATAATTTCAAAATGTTCGAAGAAATAAATCCAGTAAAAATTAACTTTATCAACTGAAGTGGCTTTCTGCATTACTTAGGGTTAAAGAGAGATAAAAAGCCATAAAAGCATTTCTTAATTAGTGTCCAATTGTGAATTTTTTATGTATATAGAGATTTATATGTTTTTATTTTTGTTTTTTTCGTAGGTTTTTTTAGAATTTTTTTTGTTTTCATCTGGACCCTTGTTGATAGCAGCATATTATTTGTTAAAGTGATCATCCTGTATAAACATTCGATAAAAATAAATAAATAATTAAATATTCATGAATATAAAATAAATGCATACGCATTATAAAGTGTTATGTATAATGGTGAAGGGAAAAATGCCTGGCTGCAATAAAAATTACATTTTTTACACATAGGTTAGGGTAAGTATATTGCCATAGAAACATAATTACAGAAAATCTAAAAATAACGTATCAATCGTAAAATTAATTGAATCTATTTGTTTGGGGAAAATAAATTACGCTAGAGAATGTTAGCTAAACAGCTAACCAGGGTGAACCTAGACAATTGGAAATTATTGATCAAAATAACTGACTCTAAATAGAAAAGAATATTTTAATTCCTATTACTCCTATTACTTCTCATTATATGCTTCTTTTTTGTCCAGGGCTTTGTCATTTTGTGGAATTCTTTCTCTTTCTAGAATATCCTATTCTGCTCGCGTTTAATGATAAAGTACCGTTGATGTTAATTTTTTTGAAATGTCAATTTCCAGGCATATTTTTATTTCCTTATAATATTAAAAATTTACTTTTCATCATTACTATATATATGATACAATCTCGTATAAACTATATATATGATACAAACTCTTATAAACTATATATATGATACAAACTCGTATAATCTATATATATGATACAAACTCTTATAAACTATATATATGTACAAACTCTTATAAACTATATATATGATACAAACTCTTATAATCTATATATATGATACAAACTCTTATTTTCTACACAAATAACTGTCTTATCACGTCATGAAGCTCCTTAACAAATTCTAAAGTTCTCGGTGTTTTTGGTTTATTGAAGTTTAATTAATTAAATTCAATTAATCAAATGGTTTCCTATTTTTCCTAGAAATAAAAGATATATCATCTTCTCATCAACTTTTTGTTATGGACATTTGTAAATAACATTTTTATTGTCAGTGGGATTCTTACAGGGAGATTCGNCTATATATATGATACAAACTCTTATAAACTATATATATGATACAAACTCTTATAAACTATATATATGATACAAACTCTTATAAACTATATATATGATACAAACTCTTATAATCTATATATATGATACAAACTCTTATTTTCTACACAAATAACTGTCTTATCACGTCATGAAGCTCCTTAACAAATTCTAAAGTTCTCGGTGTTTTTGGTTTATTGAAGTTTAATTAATTAAATTCAATTAATCAAATGGTTTCCTATTTTTCCTAGAAATAAAAGATATATCATCTTCTCATCAACTTTTTGTTATGGACATTTGTAAATAACATTTTTATTGTCAGTGGGATTCTTACAGGGAGATTCGGAAGAGTAATGCTATTCTACATTTTAATCCACAACCTAACACACAAAATAGGTATAAATAGCTATCATGTCATAAGTTTTGAAGCTTTTTTCTGAAGTATGTTTCTAGAGGTACGTCTTCCGTCATTAGAAGATCAAAAGTGACTTGTAATAGGTGCTTTAGTTTTCCACAATACGGACCTCCTTGGTGACAGGGATGGAGTTGTAAAAAATAAAGCTGAAAGACTTATGTGATGAAAAGTTCCCGTATGGTACTGCTGAGACTATATAGAGCGTTCAATAACACCCACTATTGTTCTGCTTTGCTCACTTTTTGTATTCAGATGCACTGCTATACTCAAAAGAGATTTTTATCATTATGAATTCGCAAACATATAACCTTAGTAGACAAACTCTTTTATTCGTTTTTGGCATTTCGCAATAACTAGTACTGTATATGTTGGTAAATCAAAGATTATTGTGAAAGCTATCGAGCTGTCTTATTCCAGACATATTGTACGTCCAGATTCTCTGAATGTTATGTTAATTATGTTGAGAACGTCATCCAACTCCTGTGTATTTTGATTTCTGTCAGGAATGTTAACAAGATATAATAAATTAATAAGTGGTAGTTTTAGTCCATTTGAGCAAGACTCGTATTTATTTGTTGAGTATTGCTCAACAGTCGTTGAAAAGTTCTTCAAAATTTCTTTTTCAGCGTAGAATGACGCAAAGAAACGTGATCTATATTCAAAACGGCTTGGTTATGTCAAACCCTTTGCAATGTATTTTTAACACAATTGCTGGACTCAAATACACCTAGATCCATTCTACACATTCATACTTGTGATTGATAATGGAAACAAATTATAATAAGAGATATACCTATTTTAAGATTTGGGCCGTGTAAATTGAAATAAAAATCAGTTATTGGCAGGCTTAAAAAGGAAATTTTTAGGGGAAAACTAAGGGTTGGTTTGGGGTATTAAATGATGTTCATTGTACGATCAGAATACCTAAATTCGGGAAATGATTTATTTGTAGGTACTTTATTCACAGTACACAAAAGTCGCAGGACACAAAAGTCACAGTACACAAAAAGCAGAGTCACAGATATTGATAGGGGTGCTTCTGTCAAAAAATAAAATGAAAAATAAAATTTTAAAAGGAAATTTTAAAAACTTTTCTCTAATTACAACGATGAAAGTGTAATTGATACCTTAGTTTTGTATCGCAACCAATAGAAATAACAGACAGAGTATTATTAGCTTTGTCATATTTGGCCACTTTTTCAGGCCCAGAACACCTTAGCATAACGACGTCAGTCCACGTTATCTATAACTTTAAACATGATAATTGCCATGCATGTAGTTTCTTTCTATCTGACATCAGCTTCAGATTACATCATTAGACATCGTTATGGAGATCAGAAATCTGAAAATAGACCACTTCCAAAACACTAGAACATTTTAAAACAGGACAGGTAAAAAGCATTTGATCAAAGTTGGTTTGGAATGCTAGCTTTTTATGCTGAAAACCTTAGAAAATCGAGACTTTGATAACATCAGACCAAAGTGAAAAGTCTTGATATTATTTTAAAGGAAAACAAATGTGTGGATGAGACCTGAAATTGGCGAAAGCGGTCTGCATTTGTCTGGAGGTGGAACTTGCACATTACATATTTGTGTTCGTGCCTATTAATGCCTGGACTTCTGTTGTTGGTTTAATGTTTTCCAAGTCTAAATTGTTTAGACGTTTTTAGCATTGACCCTATTACACATAGGCTTTTTATGTGCATTAAAGACCTGGAGGTAAAGAATACCTTCAGATAAAAAGTTGAACTGTAAAATTTAGAGACTGATTTTTGCAATACTATGTTGCAAAAATCTGTTGATCTTGGTATATGACCTGACAATTTTACTGATTAATCAAAACTAAATTTAGTTTACTAAACCGTAGGTGTGGGTCTACATCTTTCCTGACTTCTTGTATTATTAAAAATGTTCTTGAAGGGGTAATTTTACCTACCCCCATCACATAGCGTTAAAGGTCAGTATTGTAAACACCTTGCTCGCACACACAAACACAAACACAGACTTGTACACACACTTGAAGATTGTTAGGAAAACATGAAACTAGTAGTAACTGCTAAATTTGTCNTTTTACTGATTAATCAAAACTAAATTTAGTTTACTAAACCGTAGGTGTGGGTCTACATCTTTCCTGACTTCTTGTATTATTAAAAATGTTCTTGAAGGGGTAATTTTACCTACCCCCATCACATAGCGTTAAAGGTCAGTATTGTAAACACCTTGCTCGCACACACAAACACAAACACAGACTTGTACACACACTTGAAGATTGTTAGGAAAACATGAAACTAGTAGTAACTGCTAAATTTGTCTAGTTATTTTGTATACTATACTGGATTTATAAACGCTCTGGAAACATTGAGCACTCTTAGTGAACATTGGTATACTTTACTACTATTACTATATATAAATATATATATATATATATATATATATATATATATATATATATACATGTTAATATTTATTTTTATAATCCACATTTTGTTGCAGTTAATCTGTTAATATGTGCAGTGTTTGTTATCAATTGATCTTCCAAAACGTAAGAGGTCCTTAGTGCAACAGGCAGGGCTGGAGTTGCTGGGGCAGAGGGCAAGGGGAATTGGCCTCATGCTTTTTGTTGAATAAATTTTTATAAAATCATATCGGTTAACCCCTACTGTTTCTGTTTTACTTTTTGTGGTTTCTCTCCTTCATTTGTGTTTTTCTTCTATTTCATGTTTCTTATTAATGGTCTAAAGGACCTCCAAAGGAGCGGAATGGAATACCAAAAAAACATACTTATAAAAAGCAAAATAACATAGAATTCTTTTCAAAGCATCTTCAAAGGAGTTCAACGGAATGCTGAATAACACTGTTATTAGCTATGAGCATAAATAGTTTGAATCATAATATGATAATTCATATACATGGAAAAGACAAAGACGTTAACATTAGTAGCGGTGAGGTTGAATAAATGAAATAAATGGTCTGAACTAACCAATGTTTTTGCTTAGCATTAGTGATTCTGTTTAACTTTTTTCTTCATTGCCTGCTTTGTTCTCGCTTAGTTTCAGAACTTTTGAGTTGTCTTACTTGATTAGTGAATACTTAACCAATTAGCACTTGCTTATGAAGCAAAAGGATAATTGAAACAAACAAACAATCAGACCAAGTGTTTAGTGTATGATTTGCTTAACAAGTCCAGGTGAGTCAGCGAGTAAACCTGGTGGACACCGCCCCTCTGCTAATATTAAGCTAATATTAAGTTTGTATATGTAATAGCACTAAATATTCCTAGTTTAACCACATTATTTTCGATGGTATTAACATTTACGTAACAGATTTCAAAACCACAAGGAACTTTAGGGGAAAATACTAGGAAATATAACGTCTGAACGCTTTAGGTTTTAGTGGATGAATGACAATGTTCTGTAGGGGTTTCAGAGTTCCATGTGCATAAATTTTAATACTTACATGCAAATAGACAGATTTATCATTAAAGATCCTAGCTATTCTTTGACACCAGTGTATGCACACAAACATATTTTTAGGTGTATTCATCTGCAGGTTCAATTAAACATGCATGCGTTTAAACACAAAAACCTATAGTATTTGGAGCTTTACACACCACACCTACCCTCTATGTGCCTGCACTGTATCCTTTATTATTTTGCTTATCTCCCCCCTCTTTTCATCTACTTCGAAAAATATGATTTGTACAGAAATCCTAGTTAGATCTTTTGTGAGACAAATCCCTCTCCACAGTCATGTAAACTGATACAAAAAAGTCACACCTGACTCCTCGATTCTTTCTTTGGAGAATAAGCTGTTGAGAAGAATATTAGACGGTCATTAAGAGGATACAGTGCCCAACAGCACCATTCAGAAAATTGCGAAGATACAGCCAAGTGACAAAGACCACCTGAGACCTTGCCACACACGATGTTGAGAATAAAATGAGAAGAACTGTTATATCCTTTGACAGATGTCTTAAAACAGGGAACCTTTGGGGTTGTTTGTTAATACTATCTACGTCACCTGCGTTCGATAGGATGTAAGGAAATAAAAAGAAACACTATCATAGTATGGCATATAAAAATTTACATCTTCATGAATAAGGGATCCATAACATATGTATACAAGCCAACCAATTCAGTAGCCATGCTTGCAATACTGCACGTCATTTTTTTATAAGACTCGAAAACCAATACTGTCGTTGTTATTTAGTAATTACAATTAGCTATAATTAACACATCAAAGTAGTTTTGTCGTAGTTTTTTCACCGTTACGTGTCTAAGCTGAGAGTATCAATATAAAAAATAGCTGTCATTTGTTTACTTCTCAAAAAGAATACAAATTTTATACCATTGGTTGGATAATTAGTTTACTCAACTTCATTGAAGATTCAGGCATATATTTTGTGCTTTCACGCTGAGCTTTTATTAACATCATAGAGTGAAATAAGAAACAAATCTTTTTACTCCTAGTATGATTGCAAGTTCGTTATATCAGGAAAAGTTTGGAACCTGTGTGAGCTGTTATTTAATATATATCGGTGCTCCACCCACTGCCAATATTGTTTTTATATTTTAATTGTGTGGGAGGAACAGGCGGTTTTTGTGAGCAATGTGCTAACAACAAACACAAATTCCAAGGGACAGTCCATGACAACTATTCTCCCTTTCAACAAGTTAGTTTGAAGAATAAACACTGCAATTTTGTCTGGGAAGAATCAAGTTAATGTGAGAGAATCAAGAGTAAAGATTAGCCGATTTTTGTTGCCTTAGAACACATTGGTTGATACTGAATACACTTACGTTTACAAACCAATAGATTGTGGGAGTTTATTTTAAATAAAGTGTATCAAATAAGTTTTCAAATCAATGAGTAAAAAGGAGAAAATTAATTAACATGAAAAACTGGAGTTCAGTATTATAAAGTCTTTTCTGATTAGATTCGGGTCTTGATGATTTTGGTATATTATACAAGGCTCATGTTTGGATATTTTTCCTATAAGCTGTGAACTGCTTTTTAGTTATCGTTGAAAATTTGCCTCTTTTTCACCTTTTTGGTTTTAACCTTATTTTACCCCAGCAATTGAGGCAATTAAGAAATTTCTTGGCTGGATGTCCTTCCTGACGCCAATGGTTTTTTTTAAAGTTCGAAACTCTCCTCGCCGGCTCGGGGAATCGTACCCGGAACCCCTTGGTCACTGTGCAACTGCGCTAACCATTAAGCCACTGCTCCTCTTGCCTCTTTTTCACCTTGAGGTAGTCATCATGTTACTATAACGTAGAGGATTACTTTTCTTCTTTGCTTTTATTGTTTGTCCATTTTAAACTTATTAATTTATTGATTTTTTCTCTCTTCCGATTTAATCTGTTTTTTCCTCTTCCGATTCAATCTTCGAAAATTTGTGCGAACTCATCAGTATGCCACTTACAATAGAGAAACAAATTGGACGCAGTACTTCCATGGACGTGGCAGGGATTCAAACCATGAATTTCTTGCAAGATAATCCATTGGTTTAATCACTCACTCATCACTCGAACAGTAGGGTATCAAAGCTTCAGGCTTTCGCAAAGGCAGTAATGAGAAAGGTCACATCTTTTTTTTTAATTAAAAAAAATTGAGCAAAATAATTATCAGGACTTACCGGAATAAATAACAAACGCAAACAAAACTATACCAGTCATGACATTCAGAATAAGATCTTAATGTTAATGTTCCAACTTCTCATTTACAATTGCATCAAGCAATATTATTGGGAAGAAATCAAGCATAGCTACAAAGTTAACCCCAGTGCAACTAAAACTAGCCTTCATTTATTTTTTATAGTATTCTTCAAATGACCCCTTTGCAATCCCTGTACGTCTTTCAGTCTGGGTCGCTTCTGTATTTTCTGTATTCTTTAAACTTTACTATTTAAGATCTTACAGTAGAAGAGATAATAATTTAATAAATTCTTTTCAAAACTATGGAGCGAGGGAAGGGGTGAGGGAGAGAAGGGAAAGTAGAAATTCTTGAAAAAACAAACATTTGTATGAACTTAGACCAAACGGACCGTGTGCCAAGAGCAAAGGATTAATACATTTGTCTATAAGCTGATGGATCACAAGAGCTAACGTGTTGTAATTAATTATAGAAAGAAAATTTACCTGTATGAACTATGTAAATATGTCATATGAGCTCCATTTTGACAACAGATGTCAAGTAGTAAACCATTTGATCCAAATTACGTGAGAAATTTTCATTCTTTAGTGATTTATAACTAAGAAAACAAGTCTACATATATTAAGGTTCTTGTTACGCAAAGATTGCAAAATGAGCTGTCATCAACCAAATCAAGGTGTTTATTAAATTTTAAAGTATTACGAGTGGTGAGAGAAGTTAACAATGTCAATGAATTTAACGAAAAAGGATACATTGGGTCAAGTTTAATGCTCTTCATTAAGAAATCCTTGTTATAAAAGGCATCTTAATTACAGTGACCATTAAAAACCCCCAGCTAATTTACACAATTATGAAACTGTGTCCACTTATTACGGAAAACAATATTTTAAAGACATTGTTACTGTGGTCTTTTCAATAACTCAATGGTTTAATAAAACATGTTTTCATATGTGGAAAGTCCTATTTACCCCAATCCTATTTAGCCTAAATTGTAAGCAAAGGAATTCGTCTCATCACAAAGCTACGGCAGTGAAGTAAATTCTGTATTCAGTAGATTCAGTAGCAACTAAAAGTAAGAAAGCAGACTCACTGCTATAGCTAAATGAAAATTTTGCTGTCAGGCAACTTTGGCCATACACTTTTGGCTATACACCACACTGTTATCATCAAAACAGCTCGTTAGCATCAGAAAAAATCGTGGCCTTTGGTTTGTTGCAGGTTATTTACTACTAGAGAAAGTCGACAAAAATCGTTTGCAAGTTTCACTTAAAGACATGTATGATTTTCCCCCTCTTTACATACACACCCTAAAATCTGTATTTCGGTGGTCGATTCTTTTTCTTCGTTATCTCTTTTGATTACTAGAAGAGTTGCCTCTTTGTTTTGTCTCCTTTATTTAGAATTTATCACATAATGACAATACTTTAATAATTATACCTAAGAGAAGCATCTATCAAAAGAAGAATCGGGGAAGGTTGTGTTTTTTCACCAGACCTGTTTTCTTTATATGGCTAGCGAATATTGGGACAAATAAAAAAAATATAAGTGGAATAATAATATTTATTGGCATTATTATTAACAAAATTCTTTATGCTGATGAAACCATCCTCATTGTAAAATCAGATAAAGGGTTGAAAATTATATTTGACAAGCGCTATAAGGGTAGCACCTTAACAAATAAAGATAGAAGCGACACAGGTTAAAAGACGGAAAAGGATTGCAAAGAGGTCATTTGAAGAATAAGCAGAATTTAAAATGAGTACGAAAACGTTTCGTATGAGTACGAAAACTGGACCATAAACAAAGTGATGCAGGAATGTCTAGAAGCAGCCGAAATGAGGTTTCTTGGCAGATTGCTAAGTATTTCATGGATGGATAGGATAAAAAATGAAGCACTGTTAAGAAAGGCAGATACAAAGAGAATGTCCGATAGTGATAGCTGGTAATACAAATGATATTCTAAAGTCCTGGAAAAATTGAAGGAAAACGAAGAAGAGGAAGAAAATACATAAATATTATAAACAGTATCATCAGACGAATGGTAGATTTTTGAATAAAATGTCGAGTATTGAACAGTGAAAAGATAGGAGGGCTTGGACTGACTTAGGTATCAACGTCAAGCGATATGGCACATGGATAGATAGATAGATAGATGGATAGGTGTAAAGAGATATGTCTTTATTTAGGACTCCTTTAACGAATTGCAATACTAAGATGCAAAATATTTCAGCGTTTTTGCTATTAGGTAACCACTGTACGTTTACTAGATTCTCCAAGATTTCTCCAACTGTTTCTGCGCATCACTTGGTACTCTCTGTAAGGTCAGTATTTCTCATATTCATTTTTAAAAGCCTTTACAGACAAATATAGAAATACTAGCAGAAGTACCCAGCGGACGTTCTCGTTAGATGTACCTTGCTCTGATCACCCACTGTGGTGTAGATTAATCTTTTTTGATTAAATCTGTGTCTTGATTTCCTGGTCGGGAATTGGGTTTCTGAGTATAAAATGGGCTCAGTAGCTTCAATGACCTCAGAGGTCAGATCTGATTTGATCCGATCCACCATGCATTGGTGGGATCGAGAAACCTTTTTCCATTACACAATTTGTCTATCCAATTCCCATGGCTGGAAAATGGGCTTTCCACAGAGAAACTGACCTCTAGCAGCCTCAAATGACTTCGGAGGTCAGATTTGATGTGATCCGAACCTTCATTTGTGGGGTCGGGTAACATTTTTGGATTACATAAAAGTCTCTATCTTACTTCACTGAGCCAGAAATGGATCTTCTAAAGACAAAATGGCCTCCATCAGCCTCGAATTACCTCAGAGGCGGAATCTCTACAACCTATGCTCTGATCAGAGGCCACATAGTCATTCATGCAAAAATCACCTTGCCCGGTTTTGGTGATACGGCAACCCATACACAAACGTACACACGAACACACAAACTTCATCATCATATATATATATATGTATATATATATATATATATATATATAAATAAATAAATATATATATATATAATACATTTGTGTAATTTTGTGTATTCGTATCAAATGCATATAGCAGAGCAATATACATATGGTAAAACAAGAAAAATAAGAACTGTGATTGCAACTAATAGTTTCACGATATTTCGATCATCAGGCCAGATGATCGAAATATCAGTTCTTCAGCTTCTTTCCAACAGACATGCCACGCATTCTTTAACACCTGTGCAGACTACCTAGATACGTGGACTGGCGACCTTCGGCGCTTTCAAACCAATAGTTGGATTTTATTGAATACTTCATCATCCTGGGACACTGTGCAAGCTCCATTGGATACACAGTCAGCCTCGTCACCATTAGAGCGTGATGACAATCAACTGTTCGATGAAGTGCATTGCTTGCGGATCTTCATGAACCAACAGCAGATGGCTGACTAGACAAATGATAAGACTCCACCTGGGGTGCGATAGTATGAGGTCTTCGCACATTTCGCCAAGTTCAGCATTCCTCATGCCCAATTACTCCGACTCGTCGAATTCCTACTCTGTTTGTCAGCAACGAATGCGCCAGTCGAGCGTATTTTTTCAGTTATGGATAACAATTGGGACCTTGAAAAAACACAAATGGCTTTATCATCCGTCAAGGCTGCACTTATGGTGAAGTTAAATTGCGGCTTGACCAGTTCGGACTTTAATGATGCACTGCTATCCAAGCCACAGTTCCTGAAGGAGAAACATTCTTCGGAAAAATATGAATGAAACGTATACCAAACATGCATCACACTAAATCTACCAGTACTTCTAGCCAAGCCTGTTTTTTTTAAAGAATTTTAACTACCGCTAGTGTGTGACAGTTTCTAATCAAAATACATTGCATATGAACTTTGTATACATGTTTAGATTTACGCAAAAGCTAGCACATTGTGTTGTTGAAGTGACCCCGCCTTCTCTGATGTCATAGCATCAGCTGTCTATTATGTCCTTAAATTTTGCCAAAGTAATCTGGTCACCGTACCTTATGATCGCTTTACTGTTGCTTGAAAAGCAAACCTGCCTGGAAAACTATGTAAACGTTATGGGGCTGGTCACGTACCAAGGAACATAATTTATCATGTCTGGTGTGCATTGCAGGTAGGCGCTCAATTTTCTGCAACTGAAAAGTCTGAATTACCAAAGCCTTTTCCACCGCAAGGATGATTGGAAATAATTTTAACAGTAACATTAAAGTACCAAAACTGAAGGGCAATGGAAGTACTGAAACGTTATGTGGGGAAAGAAACTTTCTGAGAATAGGGAGTATGTTCATGCGATTCTAAAGAAATTCTGAAAAAGAATACAGATAACTCTGAGAGTGAAAGTTAAGCGAGTAACGTTGAATTAGATTAAATGAAGAAAATAAATATTATTATGCACATAAAATACCTGTATTTTAATCTAAGGAAATAATATAAGGAAATTCTTTCATAAACTAATTACTGTACTATCATTTGGGAAACAAACAACTGGCCAGAAGACTGGTCAAATTCTGTATTTCTTCTTATTCTAAAGAAAGGAGATACCTTGGAATGTAGCAACAATAGAACAATTTCGCTATTCAGTTATTATAGTAAAATTCTCTTTAAAGTAATCGCTGGGCGCATGGAAGGAAAAATGAAAGAAGAAATCTCTGAGGAACAATGTGGATTTGTACCTGGTAAAGGAACTCGTGACCAAATTTTGAACTTGAAAATGTTAATCGAAAAGAACAGGAAACGAAAGAAATATCTTTATCTTTGCTTTATAGATTATTATAAAGCGTTTGACACAGTTGGGCAAGAAATGCTCTGGAAAAATATGATGGACATGGGATTCCCAAAGCACATTATACTACTTATAAAGGCTTTGTATGAAAAGCAAACAGCTACAGTTAAAACATCATATGGTCTCTCAGACTTCTTTAAAATTAGACAAGGTGTCATACAGGGTTGTATACTATCTCCAAATCTTTTTATTATCTTACGTTATTCTGATGATATCGAGTTGACAGAAATGACAACCAGAGTATAAATGGCCAGCACAACATCCGGACTTTATCTTAATGCAAGAAAAACAAAAGGTATGAAAATCAATGCTGACAAAAAAAGTTATGACAATTGAAATCTGGTAATAGATGGTGAAGAAGTGGAGACTGTTAATGAGTTTTGCTACCTGGGAGCAATTTTTACAGACAGTTATGATGACACGAAAGAGATTAGAAGAAGAATTGCCGTAGCAGTTGTTTCCTTAGCAAAGATTTGGAAGAATAAATCGATCTCAGTTAAANATCTCCAAATCTCTTTATTATCTTCTGTGAACAAATAATGAGAATAGCTCATGCTGACTTTGATGGAACTGTTACCATAGGTGGTAGAAAAATAACTAACGTACGTTATTCTGATGATATCGAGTTGACAGAAATGACAACCAGAGTATAAATGGCCAGCACAACATCCGGACTTTATCTTAATGCAAGAAAAACAAAAGGTATGAAAATCAATGCTGACAAAAAAAGTTATGACAATTGAAATCTGGTAATAGATGGTGAAGAAGTGGAGACTGTTAATGAGTTTTGCTACCTGGGAGCAATTTTTACAGACAGTTATGATGACACGAAAGAGATTAGAAGAAGAATTGCCGTAGCAGTTGTTTCCTTAGCAAAGATTTGGAAGAATAAATCGATCTCAGTTAAAACAAAAATGCGAATTCTTAAATGCCTTGTACTTCCAATCGCACCGTATGGAGCTGAATGTTAGGCAACGAAAGACTGTGACCGTAAGAAAATCCAAGCTTTTGAATTATGGAGATTTCGCTGGCTTCTTCGTGTTAAATGGGTAGAGTTGCGTACAAACGAGTAGATTATTAGCACACTTGGAAGGAAACCATGTGTACTACATGATATTGATAAACAGAAACTCTCTTTTTGTTGGATATGAAATTAGAATTAAAGGACTTGGATATGATCTTCTCACTGGAATGGTGTTTGGAAAACGAAAACGTGGAATACCCAAAATGAGATTTGAGGACAGTATGAAGAACATAGCCGGAATTAGTATTGCTAGGGCAGTCAGAGAGAGAGAAGACAGAGAGAATTGGCGAAGATTCTGTGGGATGCCATGGCAGATGGTGCTAACGATTTAACTGTTTAGTGATGATGATGATGATTTTAATCTCCCGACCTCTCTACTAAAGTTAATTCTTTTTGAATATTTATTTAACATTTTACTATTTTTCTCACAAAATTGTGTTCATAAAATTAACACGGTAAAAGGGCAAAGCGCTTTAATTTGATGACTCGTTAATTTCATGCAGTAAGGGGCACCAAAATGCTCAATGTCTAGCTGAAAATAGAGTCTACTGGCGCCGTTTTGCTGTCAGTTGTCCTACACGGAATCGAAGAACCTACGGTCTTAGGTAAGGTCTCAAACCTCATTTGAGTTGTGATCAACAGCTTTATTGTTGTCACTAGCTGGAGTTCCTATGATGATCGGAACCACTCTTTCCAGGAGGCCCCAAAGCTTCTTCAATTTCCTAGCTAAGTCTTTGTATTTGAGAACATTTTTCCTGTTCCTTTGCATTTACTCTAGAATCGTAAGGTACTGCAAAATATATAATGATACACTTATTGGTGTCTTTACAGGCAACAATCATATCGTGTCCACGTGGCTCAACGATGTGATCAGTTTGGACATTAAAGTCCCACAATATTTTGCACTTTTCATCTTCAATTACTGCCTGAGTATTGTGATCATACCACTTAAGAGAAACTGTTATTCCTTTAAAAATTCAAAGAAAGTTGTTATTACATAAAATGGAATAACAACTTTCCATATGCATATAGGAAAGCATTCATTGTTGGTAAACCTACCATCTGTTACTTCTCCCTGTGGCAGCCAATTCTTTGGTCCATTTCAGAAGATTATTTTTAATTTGGTCAACCTTTTTAAAGACTTTACAAGCACAAACCTTTCGAGTTCATTTCACAATGTAGGCGCAAATGATGCCTTTATTTTTTGCTTTAGAATGAGCTTATCTGGTACTTGAACTGATTGACAGTTTGATTACCACAGGTCTTTATTGCAAGGGAAACTGTATATGAAGTAAGTTTCTTCTTTACTGTAGTCAGTGAAACAGAGATAGAGGTCTTGTTGTATCACTATGACTTTTTACACATCCACTGCATATCGAGGTTTTAATTCTACATTTTCTCTCAAACGTTTCCATTGCAACCTTGTGTTTGGCACATCGTCTTTCACTTTGTGAAGACGGATTTCGATGTCGCTGCCGAAGTTAGCTCTAGGATATGTCTTAGTATTTTGAGTTTTTCAAGTCGGTGAGGTCTTGGAGAAATCAAGAGCTTGTCCAAACGCTCTGTCACCAACTTTCGCATTTAATTCCCATAACTATGATGCTGTCTCTTGATTTGCACGTCTTTTTGGTTCATAAAGTTGCTCATAAAACTTGTCAATATTCTAGTCGCTACTGTTTGCTGTTGGAGCATACACCTGGGTTATGCTAATGTCAAAGGGTTTGGCCTTTAGTTTCACTGGTGCCACTCTTTCTGATAGTTTTCAGTATCCTAATAATCTTTTGCTTATTCCTTTGTCCGGAATTACTCCTACCACTTTTTCATTTGCTTTTGCCGCCTGAGTATATCATTTTGTGGCCGTCAAGATAAAATATTTCGAAGTCAGACCACCTAGTTTCGCATAATCTCAGCACGTTGATCTTCATTCTTTCCATTTCCTGCTTCACATTTACCAGCTTACTAGCTTGGTACAGTGTACAGACGTTCCACGTTTCGATTCGTTCAATATTTGTATTCCTGACGGTGTCAGGCTGAAGGGACGGGTTCCAGCTGGTTGGACATGAATAACCCTACTAAGCATGATGATGATTGTATCAATCCTATTTATGCTGTTGATGTTGGGCGGTGTTTTGTGCATTTGCATGACTGTGCTTCGCAAGTTACATTGATGTTCTGCCTTTGCCTCTCACTGCTGGTTGGCCAGTAATTCTGAGTCTCATTAGTGTTGTCAGCATACCACAATGCGTATGCAAGTTGTGCAGGACTCGCCCACCAAATCTCCTACTTCCTGTCTTCATGCACTTGTGCGAGATGTGCACAAAGTCGCCAACAACAAGTTTTTAGCCACCCCTAGGTCGTTTAGCCTGCCAACTGAAGCGGTATACCAAGGTGTAGCCGCTGTCACACACAAACAGCTACTTGGAGCTAGACATAAGAGCTGGGTGCCTTCGAGAAGACCAGTAGGTCCATCCACCCAGCTGTGCCAGCTGATGGTTGCCACTGGCTGGTACTGCATCCAAACTCCCTTTACAACCCTGACTGGGATTATCGTCTTGAATTGCAGGGTTGCGCACTTTGTGCAGTGCAACGCTCGAGACCAACAGATGTCTGTAGATGTAAAAGAAATAACTATGTTATGCCCTCAAAGGTGGTGTAGTTTAGTGCTTCAAAATGCCTGTCAAATAAATAGGAAACCCTCGATTTGAATCCGGGTAGCGCCATGATTTTTTCTAATAAAATGCTTCTGTGTATTTAAATATTCAATCAGAAGAACCATTAGATTTCAATAAGTTTGAATCCTTTTACAAGTTTGTGACTGCAAAAACAGAAAAAGAATACAGTTGTTACTGTGTTAAGAACAAATGATATAAAGTAAAGAAAGTGGGACAAAAATTAAATCAACCCCAAAGGGGGAATTATATATATATATATATATATAAGATATGATAAGTTGGAAAGAATCAAAAAACTACACAAGCCATTTCGACAAGCCTGTTTCGTGATTTTATTCACTCTTCAGGAAATAATACGGATAACCGAATCGAAAGCTTTATATATATATATATATATATATATATANTGGGATTATCGTCTTGAATTGCAGGGTTGCGCACTTTGTGCAGTGCAACGCTCGAGACCAACAGATGTCTGTAGATGTAAAAGAAATAACTATGTTATGCCCTCAAAGGTGGTGTAGTTTAGTGCTTCAAAATGCCTGTCAAATAAATAGGAAACCCTCGATTTGAATCCGGGTAGCGCCATGATTTTTTCTAATAAAATGCTTCTGTGTATTTAAAAATTCAATCAGAAGAACCATTAGATTTCAATAAGTTTGAATCCTTTTACAAGTTTGTGACTGCAAAAACAGAAAAATAATACAGTTGTTACTGTGTTAAGAACAAATGATATAAAGTAAAGAAAGTGGGACAAAAATTAAATCAACCCCAAAGGGGGAATTATATATATATATAACAAGAAAGGATGACGATGGAAACATTTTGGCTATTATACAAAGTATGGGACTTTATTTAAATAAGTTAAGACAATTTGTCTTGACTTATCTGAAGACATTTGTCACATATTGTGGCAGCTTGGCGGAGGTTTTAGCTCTTTTTTCTATTTCACAACTGAAGTTTCATCATTATTATTCATAAAGGAGTCTCATGATGAGGTCGGTAAACATGGACTCATGCCCTGTTTCTACGTAGCAAGAGCATCTATAAATCAGTAAATCTGGGTTATTACCAAAAAAGTGGAGAAAGACTTGAATTGAACAATAAGCTATTTAATTCTGAGACAGTCCTCTTTGGTGAAACATTGGTTATAATTATCAGTGACAACTCAAAAGGTTTTATATGGAAGCCCATTGTTGTAATACATAGAGTAATTCAATTAAGAAAGACTTCGCAATTAGATGTAAACAAGAGTAATAATGAAAGAGAAACAAGCAAAAGAATGATAATCATAAATTCAAGACTGCTTATTGTGAGAAAACTAAAGGAATGATTGTCAAGAAATCCTTTTTACAAAATGAGGACATCACCTGTCAAGTAGTAACGCCCCACGTCCCTGTAAAAAGGTCAGAGCACACCAAGGGGCGTTACTTTTTTAAACAATGGTTGTTGAGTGGAAGTAAGATCTGCCTCGACACATTTTTTCTTTTTGTTTTTAAGAGCTGAAGGAGAGAGAAAGACGGAGAGTCTGAAGAAACTTTAAGATAAATCCGAAGAAATAAATCTTCTTTTAATTTTTTGAGAATTGTGGATCTAATTTGTTTTCGGTAACGTGTGTGGCTCTCTTAAACATGAGTCAAATGTTGTC
Organism: Morbakka virulenta; assembly: GCA_003991215.1. Taxonomy (NCBI): domain Eukaryota; kingdom Metazoa; phylum Cnidaria; class Cubozoa; order Carybdeida; family Carukiidae; genus Morbakka; species Morbakka virulenta. The sequence continues at coordinate 2,998,398 of RDPX01000040.1, forward strand.
TTTTCACTGTAAGAGCCTTTAGTTAGAGATGAATATTAACATTCCAATTTCTGCAATGTCGCGCAAGTGCAGATTTAAGCCTGATGTAAAAGTATTCATTCTTTATACAATACATCATATGAGAAAAGTACGTGGAATGCCGTTTGGCGGAGATCTCATCATATGACTGGGTCGTTTTCTCTGCAGCTATTTTACTTCTTTCCACAGAAAAATCCACAAGAAATAAAGGATTTGTTATAACTTTATTGATCGTTAGAACTGATTAATTGTTGATTTCATTGTTATCTGGTGTTGTTTGATTTTTTAAATGTGAGCTTTTTCAGTTGTTTCTTGGACCAGGTTTACTCCACCAAAGGATATCTGAATTCCCCCAGTTGGGCGACATGAGGTACTAAGAAAAAGCGATAACGTACTAAGTTGGTTTCACGAAGACCACCATTTATTGATTTCCTAGTAAACAATTGGGTTATGGCCTTCTACAGAGTTTCATGTACAAGACACCCGAATAGAGGAGTCAGAATTACATAACAATTGACAGAAAGAATGGAATGGGTGACAAATGCATGCCACCTTCGTAATTTCTCATCTCTAACCACTCCCGCTAGTGCCGAACTTGTTCATTAGTTGCTGAGTTTCCGTGTCTTAGCATATAAGTTCAGGTACTCGTTCAGGGCAGACCCGAAATTCAAGAAGAACAAAGAGAGTCATGTGCGTCATATTTACCCTTGATGAAAACACCGAGGAGCAATATCCAGTACCGTGATGTTTTGATTTATAGCATTCCTGGTAACCAGTGTGGTAAATATTGCCTTTCACAGATACCTATCTATGAAAGATACACCAAAGGGGGTAGTACAAGATGGACAGAAAGCACGAAATATGCCATGGACAGTAAGACATACGAGTCGCTTCCCAATGTCCCTCCTCAGTTGGTGGAGAATCGGTGTCCAAGCATCCCAAGACCGCTGGCCGGGAAGCTATACACAGTACACTTTACCACATTGCAACACACTTAAGGTATGTTTGTGGGTGAGAGTATATTTAAACAAACAAGACTCAAAGGAGAGATTCTCGTTTGTTCTAAAAGGTAACAAACGTCTAGTGTCTGGCTTATTTGTCAACGAAACATATTTTATAAATATTCACCAATAAAGAAAGGTTTTCATCAGTTCTGTAAACAAATCTCTTTGCACACGTGCTTTTAACAGGTTTTATTTGAGAGAAGGAGAGACAATGTAAATTCAACAGGTGGCTGTAAATGTGAGACGAATTACATTGATGAGAAAATCAGGAGAGATCTCAAAGATAGACAGAAAGGAAAAATAAAATTAAAACAAAAGGGGTAGCATAAAATAATTTAGTCTTTATTGTAAGGGTCTGGGTCAGCTGGTCCACTTTTCCTCTTCTAATTACTTCTGCTTTACGTTGTTCTTTATAGATCCATAACGTTAAGAAGGAGAATTTGTACTTGACATTTCAATATTATTTTTGGAAGAAATACTGAGTATATTTCAAAGGTAAACTGCGTTTCCTGGGCTTGACATGACCCTTTCTTTTATACTTATGGTGAAGGGAAACAGAGACAAATCCCTTCATTATACACAGGAATTTATAACATATGCACTACACAGCTTCTGAAATGTTATCCAAGTAGGGAAGGACATAGAAAAAGGAAGTTGGACAAAGAGGAAACTGATTAGCATGCATGACAGATTATTACATGCACACCCTCTTTAGTAGAAATGACCTATCTGAATTCAAAAGTGCCATTTAGATTGAAGTTTTTTAGATTCCAAACAGTATGCTAATATCCCTTTCTACTGTTGGCTGTATCCTTATTATTTTATTAGCAAATGGCTCTTGTTAGTCACTCAGTCATATATATATGAATTTCAAATACACAGTACACCATTTTTTGGACTGTCTTTAGATTACATTTAAACATGTTTAAACCAGGTCATGGATAGCTGTATTTCCTGGAAACAGTGAAAATTAGAGTGTGGTAGGGATTAAAAGTGCATGTCTAAATTAAGAAGATTCTGACGAGTAAAAATACCAGCAGTATATACTTTGTTTGAATGTTAATCCTTAACATTAATTCAACAAATTTCTTCTGATACGTGTCTAAAAAATTGCTAATTCCAGACAATAGAAACCCAAATAATGGACTGACATTTCACTTTTCAAACCATTTCGCTACATTGTTTTGTTATTCAGTAGGTGTTATGTTTTGATGCAAAGATAAAGGTAATAACTTCAATCTGTAGCAATTCTTCATGTGACAAATATATTGCGTATCCTTTGGATTCTGAAGTATTGCATCTGTAACAGTTTTTGATGTAGCAGTGTCTTGCACTCCAAGGAAAACTGAATGAGTGCGCTTTTTGAATTACCTTAAAATCGAGACATTCCTCTTTGTTAATAAGGCTTTACAGAAATAGAATTGACAACATAAAGCGTACCTGTATGTATGTATGTATGTATTTATTCGCCACTAACAAAAAAATACAAATGTTCAAAGGTAAATGGTAAAAACCTAATACATGATGTAATTCAAAATAGTTAAAAAATAAGACTAAACAGAAACAAAAAAGAACGAAACAAACAGGCGGTACGGTAATCTAGAGAAACGGTGGCAGGTGTAGCATAATACAGATCATGAAGACCTTATTTTCATTATGGCCACCTCGCTGTAAAATTTAGCGCTTGTTTTCTAACGAAGTTTTAAAACAGCCATCCAGAGGGATTAAAAAACAGAATTTTTAAGGGTAATCTTTTGTCATGGAAAAAATAAAAAATAAAGGCAACAGCATTTGTGTCGAAGAGAGGTATTGCAGAAATGCTTGCTGAAGCTTTAAGGCAATGGATATGACTCTCCGTAAACGAGGTTTGGGTTGGTTTTTTGACAGCAATTTTCGACCAAGGAAGACAGATTCCCTAATAAAGAATTTCATGTTGAATTGATGCATTCTATCCATTTTTCCTGTCCTCTCTTCCTCTGTTCAGGATTTTTAGGAATCCTATTTTGTCAAAAAACCCCAGTATAACCTCTCTGGTTACAAGTGGTGTCCTTAATTAAAGATCCAAAAGTATTCCCCCATTTGAAGTTCAAGTTAATTTTGTACAAATCACATACAGTATGCCATGAAAAAAAAATTAAAACAACCTTTGCCTGTTACTATTGAAACTGTTGTACAATAATAAAGGTGACAATTACAGTCCTTTGTGGTAAAGTCTAGGTAGAAAATTATGGTTATTTGGTAAGAAGATAAAGATATTTTTTACAGTTTTTTTCTCCATCCTTTTTCTAAAGGGTCTAATCTTTACATTTTAAAAGAAAACTTTTTATTATGCTTAAGGCTCGTCCCCATATAAGTATATTTAGAGAAAATGCTTAATAACAAAAAGCTTGTAGAAAGATTAATTTTATTAATATCCACTGAGTTGAGCCAGTAGGTGTAAAGGGAATAAGCACTGGTTTAAATATAGTTCTGTCCAGCTTTTATTTATAATCTAGTTGTTTTGAAAAGTATGGGTGATCTGGCATGGTTTCTTGAAATTCTAGCTTATTATTTGGGACCATATTTCACTTTTCAGGAATCTTTAAATAAACACGCTTTACAGGTTACACTATAACATGGTCAAAACAACTTTGTGGATGATGCCTTTATCTAAAGCAACTCTAAGACTTCGATTTATGGTAGCTTTTTCACAGTTTCCTGACTCTGAGAAAAAAATTGAACGAAATACATCATAAATAGGCTATAAAATTACTTACTTAAGTAAGGTATTTACTTACTCAGTTAAGTACTTATTTACGTCATTACGTACTTACATGCTTACTTACTTACTTACTTACTTCAGCCTGGAGGTTGTAAGTCAAACCTCCCGACCACACATGCTTACTTATATACTTAAAACAACAACAACAAACAAACGGAAAAACACTTTAGAAGTGTGAAAGGGAAGAAAATCAAGGTCACAAAGATTCCATCCAAAGATGAAATCGAAAAGTTCTGGAAAGGTATTTGGCAAGACAAAGGAGATGCAGAGGAAAGCGCAGCGTGGTTAAACACCCTGAAAGAGACATACTGCAGACAAGCAACAGTAAAAGAATATAACATTACTAGACCAGTAATCGACAAAGTAGTTCAAAAGCTGAATCTAAACAAGGCCCCTGGGCATAACAAGATCGCCCCATATTGGTACAAAAATATTACCGCCTATCGAAACACTTTGGACACATTATTTGACCTCGTGATTCACAAGGGACAGAAACTTCCAGAATGGTTTAGCACCGCCCATACCGTGTTAATTCCAAAATCCCACGAAAGGCGCATAGCAAAAAACTATTGCCCCATTGCATGTCTAGACATACAATACAAACTGTACACCAGCTGTTTTAATTTGTTTTATCCGATCACATCGAGAGAAATGACAACCAAAGACAAAGCTGCTGGTAATAAGGGAGTCTGGGGAACAACTGAACAAGCACTTGTGAGCAAAAGCATCTTAAAGAAGGTCAAAAGAACAAGGAGAAATTTCTACACGCTATGACTTGACAACAAAAAAGCCTTTGATTCCATCCCTCGCAAATGGCTTCTTTATACCCTCGAACTAAATACCTTAACATCTAAAAAATACCATAAAGAATTTGACTGAGTCATGGTACACACGATTGCACCTTTAAGGTAAACACGAAACCGTCGCCACAGGCCTAATCAAGATTATAAAAGGCATATACCAAGGAGATAGCCTGTAAACGATTCTCTTCGAACAATCACTTAATCCGTTATCGCACATGCTTCAAGAGACCAAAGGATATGCATATGGAAAAACAAAAAAATCACCAACACACCCACAACTTTTTTGTTAATGAACTCAAGCTGTTCTCTGGTAACCTCAATAATTTGAAACATCAATGGAACATCGTTACGTCATTCCTAAGAAACATTCCTTCACTTTCGGAGTTGATAAATGCACTTACGTTCAAATAAACAAGGAGAAGATGGTCGAGTCAAGCCAGCACCTGGACGTCAACGGCTTGAAGATAGCACCACTTGCAACCGATGATCAGTACAAATACGTTGGAATTGATGAAAACATTTCGTACGTTGTTCGGTTGAATAAAGAACGAATATTAAAAGAATATCTTGGAAGAGTGAAGAAGATCTGGAACTCTGAAATGTCTGACCACAACAATACACAACAGTGACTGTACATAAATAACATTTGGCAGTGTCAGGTATCACACCAACTATTGGGATAATATACTGGACGATAGAAGAAATAGAACAGTTAGAAGTAAAGACCAGAAAAACGCTAAGGAAGACTAGAAACTTTTACCCGGACTCAGATGTTGACAGGCTATACATTAAGAGAAACAAAAGAGGAATAGGTCTTGAAAAATGTCAGAACATTATTCGAAAGCAGAAAAATAGCGGTAAAGCAACATCTGAAGTTAAACTCTACACGTAACGAAATCCTTGAATATATTAATAAATGAAAAAATGGACTCGATTAAATGAATCACTGGTGAGCTGCTGCAACAAACCAATATTAACCCAGAACAAAATAAGAGACTCAAGGATATTATCCGAATATTCCTCTCCAGAAAAGCGAACGACGAAATGAAAGATGTACCAACAAAAAAGTACATGTCTATTTTCATGAAATGTATGAAGCTTACTTAAGTAATTACTTACCTATTTACTTATGTACTTGCTTACGTACCTATTTTAATGCAGAATAGTTTCCTTGTGCATTTACCTTGAAAGGCACAACGTCAGAAATCTCTTAATTAACTACATTTACAATTAGGACGAAAGTTATTTGATAAGTGTGGGAAAAGAACTATTAACTACATTTACAATTAGGACAATTAGGACGAAAGTTATTCGATAAGTGTGGGAAAAGAACTATTAACTACATTTACAATTAGGACGAAAGTTATTCGATAAGTGTGGGAAAAGAACTATTAAACAAAAACATTATAACTACTCCTCCTGACGAAAGACCTAAAGAAACTGGCAGGAAGATATTACAACCAATTCAGGANTTTACAATTAGGACGAAAGTTATTTGATAAGTGTGGGAAAAGAACTATTAACTACATTTACAATTAGGACAATTAGGACGAAAGTTATTCGATAAGTGTGGGAAAAGAACTATTAACTACATTTACAATTAGGACGAAAGTTATTCGATAAGTGTGGGAAAAGAACTATTAAACAAAAACATTATAACTACTCCTCCTGACGAAAGACCTAAAGAAACTGGTAGGAAGATATTACAACAAATTCAGGAAGTAAAACCGACTAGCTATAAACAAAAAGTCATGCATGGTTATGTCCAAAATGTTATTGACAAGGATGACGGCATTGACAACACAGCCAGAAATGGTTTCAGGACAAATACTTAACTTCAAATTTTGCAGCATGTGCATCTGAAATTCAAGGAAGAGAGATCATTAGAAAATTAAGAATTGGGATATAATTCGTTCTTCTGCATCATGAAAATTCACAGGACCTCTTCAATAGATACTTTTAGTTAATTTTCAAAGCCGATAACATTAGTAACCGATGATGCAAAACAGGCTTGAATTAATGAATTAAATCGGCTTATAGCTAAAGCTATCAACTCAGTTCGTTGAAACGTACCTTCAAAGGATGCGGCATCAAGCTGAATTGCTGAAGACATGCATTAACTCTGACGAAAAGCTATAGACAGATAAATGGTTTTAATGAATGGCTGCAAAGCAATACACAGGTATTCAGGGACAAAAGCACTTGATGTATTTTCTTCTCCAAAATGGCAACTTTTAGAAAACAGTGAAATAGTACATCCAATTTCAGGGCGCAATATTAGGATTTCAGTGAATTAAAATTGGTCCAGAAAGGATTTTGTGTGCTTTGAAAGAAAATTCCTAAAAGACTGCTGATCACTCTAGTCCTTTATTTGTTGTTTTGAGACAGAAGTCTGAGGCCTTTTGCCTTAAAAAGGCCGTCTTGAAATGTGAGACAATCATAAAATTAATGTTGAACGAGAAATAGATGCTCATCTCAATACACCAACATAAAAACGTTGGGAAAAAACAAAGAAAATAGTTTAGATGATGTAAACAGTACGATTATTAAAGCAAAACAATAATAATCTGATGTAGAGCATTGGCTATAACGGGGATAAAATACGTAAAATGGCGAAGCTTTTAAAATTCAACATGGCGGCGAGTTCTGCTTGTTTGGGCTGAAGGGCCATAGCATTTTATCCTTTTTATGCCGCACCTAATTATCAACAAAAGTTAAATTGGCCTAAGAGAGTTCATGTGTACCTTAAGACAACTCCAACGATATCTAAAAAATAATGAGAAATTTTCAAAAGTGTAATACAATAATTGTAGATGTTTAGAAGATTCTATGATTTCATTGACTCAGTGGAAGCCATAAATATGCAATCTTTATCATGCCATTTGTCGTAAGCCTCTTTAGTTACGTTTAGAAGAAATACCTCTTTAATGATCAGACTACAAGTCACAGTAGCCAGAGATTGGGAGAAGTATCGCTCAAACGAAGCAAGGAAATCAGGGCCGGCTGAAAGGAAAAATAAAAAGGTATTTTAGTTTTTGGAATAGTCCTTTCACAAAAAAGTTTTGTGATCTCGCTCTTTAGATTGGGCCAAAAGACAATCACACCTATTAAAATATGCTTGAGAACATATTTTTAAAAACTAAATTGGACAGACTTTAATCTCCTCTCTTAAACAACAAACGTATTAAGAATTTAACGTGAATATTACTTGCTCTATTTTACAAGAATAAGCTGTTTTTGGCAGTTTTTGAAGTAAATCTTAGTTGGTACCAATTTTAGAAGGTACTGTAAAATTTGTTTTGTATTAAGGTGAGTATAATAGAGATTAATATGTACTGGAGGATGACACCCATCTAAAGTAACCTACAATATACTTTTATGAAAAGATCAAAGCTTTTGTATGAAAGTTAATATATTTTTCCATCACTGTCACCTTGATACGTCCAAGATTACAGGCACAGTGATTATAGGCAAAATAGCTGGAAACTTTATATTTGGTTCCTTGTCTTCAAGGTTTTTTTCAAAAAAAGTTAAATATTGCTTATGATTCAAAGGACTTACTTGGTGCCAGCGTCTAAGAAAGATTTTTGGAAACCTTAAATTGGTACTTTGCCTTGAGCATAGTATCCACGGGTAACATAATAAACACAATTAAAATGGGAGCNAAATTTGTTTTGTATTAAGGTGAGTATAATAGAGATTAATATGTACTGGAGGATGACACCCATCTAAAGTAACCTACAATATACTTTTATGAAAAGATCAAAGCTTTTGTATGAAAGTTAATATATTTTTCCATCACTGTCACCTTGATACGTCCAAGATTACAGGCACAGTGATTATAGGCAAAATAGCTGGAAACTTTATATTTGGTTCCTTGTCTTCAAGGTTTTTTTCAAAAAAAGTTAAATATTGCTTATGATTCAAAGGACTTACTTGGTGCCAGCGTCTAAGAAAGATTTTTGGAAACCTTAAATTGGTACTTTGCAGTTTAAAATTTTCAATATTCAAACTTTAATAAAAAACCATTTAGCTCCTGGGATGGCTACTTTAAATTTAAAAAACAACAGAGGCTGACGTCACCTAAGGAAAAGGAAACAAAGCTTAAAATTTACAAGTCTAAAAGGGTTTCTTCCTTGGTCATGTTAATAAAAAATATAAACAAACAACACTAATTATCATCACAATATACTTATACAATGCAAATGTATTTGGAAACTGTACAATATTTTTAGAGTTAAAACTCAAAATTTTGAGTAAATGTGATTTTCTTATGTCATAATAAATGATTATCCAGTCTAATAAATACTTTCTAGAAGACCTACTCTTCAAAATGTAAAACTTCTGTTTTACAGTTTTCCTTTCTTCATTCTCCCTTTTTCTTAAAACATTTCTCGTTCTTCTTTTCCTCCTGTTTAATATTCTTCCTCTTCCTTGCTTCCGAGTACAAATTTTTAAATCATGGCAACCAAAACATAATGTCGGGATTTATTCAATAATGATTGTTTTACAGTTATTTTCAAATGTTGCAACATGATCGGCAGGGAACATCCGTGCAACACTAGGAAGGAAACAAAAAAGGCAAAGAAACTCACTGGAAAATTCCAACACTAGGAGTATTGTCAAAAATTGCCTTGGTAATAGATATGAAGGATATGGGTATGAATCTTCTTTGATATTATATTTTCCGCTTTCCAATCTGTGTTTTGCAGTACTGCAATTTACATTGTGTTCATAATTGTTACCCCTAGGGTGGCATAAAACTGACAATTTAATATTGAGTTAAGGAAATTACCTTAACTTTTCTGTTGTTACACTGAATAAGATCACATGAGTTCCATCATGCATAATCATATTTTGCAACATGTTTCGTTTCACGATTTCTTCATTATTTCATCGTTGTTGTAGATGACATTCCTTAAAATATATTCCTGTCGCAATTCCGTCCTTTTAATATTTAATGTATGTAAACAAAATAATTGAAATGCTTAAATGATGTAACAAGCAGTTACAAGAATGTTTGAAATAGAAGAAAAAATAGCGAAGGGGATTTGGATTTTCTAATGTTTTCAGTTTTGTCCATGAGTATTAGTGTATCGGTTTCAATATCAAATGCTCAACCACTAATACCATACGGAATTAAATTCATATAATCTCAGACATAACATCGGTAAAATAAACGTTTTTTGGAATGTTTATCCCTACTGACGGTGTGTCTGCCATTATTTACCGATGCAATTTTAATACAGTGAAAAATTATTGTCTTAGTTAAAGGTTAATGAGATGTTAACTATTTAGGTTGTTCATTGTCCCTGAAAGAAATGATTTATTCACGTTCGCTATTTGCTAAAGATACAAACATTTAAATGAACTTAAAAGTTCTATATTTAAATTTATTTTCCACTTCTTCAAATAAAGGGTTGGGAACATTACTACTTGTGGTGATTAGGCTTGTTGCTGATTCAGAATGAGGTAAACAAATTGGGACTCGGTGTGTAGATAGACTTGTCAAATGTTTTTGGGTCATAAGTTTGCCTAAAGTTATATAGTCGGAGCCCAAAAATATTAAAGACACTATTCCGATATTTCTACGTATGGACTTTAAAAAAAGTTAAGGTTTTTAGTTTTTAGTAAGGAATCTATGCCTGAATCAATGTTTGAATCAGGTATAGATAAAAAAAAATAAAATTTTAATCTGAAGTTGATTTCTATTTAACTACACACGTGCTCACTGACCTTGTGAAGGTAATATTTTAAAAATTCATAAATAAGCAACCATATTTGTGCAGTTGGTAGAACTCCTGGACTGACCTCAACGTATGTTTAAACAGGAAGTACCCACTGATGAAGTGTAGTGAGGTAAATTTCTCCTTTTTCCTTTCTGTTTTAAATTGCAAAAGACAAAATTAAAAAAAATCAGTATTAGTGTATACAAAGGAATGGTATTGTATGGAGCATCATTTTTTTCAGTTTGATTAAAAAGGGAAATCTCTACAAGAAAGGTTAGTTCTGTTCTGGGGAAATGCCCACAACTCAGTAAGTTTTTTTCAATTCTTTCTCTATAAGCAAGGCTTGAAGCTCTTTCACTGGAGAGTGCTATTTTATTCATTGTTTTCTTCCTCTCGCAATTCTACCTTTGCAATCATTGACAAACGCAGGAGACTGCCACTTAAAATGGATACACGAATAAATTGTAGTATAAACAGCGGTTAAGCTGAATTTTAAACAAGGCAACTCTCACATGCTAAGCTTTTAAGCTACCACTAGAACAACACCACATTTTGACATCACACTAAAATCAATGCACAGTCTATCGCTTTTCTTGATTTGTTAATTTCGTATCTTTGGTTATAGAGTTACACAAACATATTCTGGACTGAGATTTTCTTGGACGGTATTTTATTAAAGGTTCTTTGCTAATTTTGGATTTTTTTTGAATTTCACCTTATTGATTTTTTTGGTATTAATTCTATTTCTCTTTTTGTCACATTTTCTTCAGAATAAGGAAAAAACAGCAAGAACTCTCAAGTCTGGATTTTGAAAAAAGGGTTACGGAAAGCGTTGAGACGAACTATATTGGATATTGCAAATAAAGCAATAAAATAACTATAAGTTTCAAACAGAGCTTCCCTTAAACAGTACTGAGTCATGAAGATAACGAGATATTTTGAATGTGAAGAATATCCTAACAAGGTAAAGCATTTATAATTAAGTCCAACTTATTTTCATGCTTTGAAAATTTAAACGCAGTTTTTTACAACAAATAGTTCTAAAAACTACCCTTTTGGGTTCCCTTTCTTAATCTGTTCAAAATTAATGTTAAATTCTTCATAGAATTGAGGAAACTTTGAGAAACTTAGTGCCTATTTGTTTTTTCTTTCCAAACCTTGCCCAAGTTTCTTAATTAGCTTATCTGATACTCAAAAAAGTAATTGCTAGTCTACTCCTTTGTAACTCACCGCAATCAACAGTAGTATTGCCACATCAATGGTCGATTTGGTTTGAAGAAACGAGAAAAAGTGTTAAATGTTATCCAGGATCCGTTGTCAGAGGTGCTCATTATGATTAAAGCTTTCATTGGTTTCCTTAAACTAACCCAAAATTCAGCATCTGAAAAAACGTTCAATACAGGAAAGGGGGAGAAAGCGTTCTAAAAATCCTTATTTGGTGTACTAAAGCTCAATTGTAATTTGAAGATAAGATGAGAGATCTTCAATCTGAATATAATTTTCGCTTAGAGAACAAAACTATTACTTAATCATCCAGAGAACTACATCCAGAAACTGGATAGCTTGCATTTTGGGCTTCCATTTCTGATATGACGAAGAAGTAATAATAACTCCGTTGCTATGGGTACGTTATTTTTTAGCCTATTGGCAAGCGATGAGTTTGACCATATAAAGATATTGGATATCAGAGAATTGGTAGCTTCATTTTCTTGTTAGTATAAGAAATAAGAAGTTTGGATTCTTGCTACTTCATACAAAGGTATCGGTAGTAATGCTGTTTATTTGTTGAAGAATACACATACTCACAGCTTTATTACAAATGAAAGTAGACTTCGAATCCAACGCTACTTGTTATTGGAAATCTTCATTAAAATAGTTAAAGAATTGTATGGAAAAATAATTCGCCTCTGCTAACTGGCAAGCACAGTCGACGAATCTTGTTTATGAAAAGCGACACCTTGGAAAGTGAACTGGAAATATTAACCAGTTTATTGGACACATCTTTTTCACTTGAATACAATTTCATATGTTATCATTAATAATATTTCTTAATAAATTTTAATATCTCTGCTTTGAACACTGGATAAAGCTAAAAATAAAAGTGGAAGTTTAATGCTAGTGTTAAGGCTCACTGGAATCAAATATTCTTAATTTTTTAGTCATTTAATTAAAAATATTTAAAAATATTTAAACAGAATACAATACTTCAGTTGCTATAGTCTATACTACTGTTATTAGTGCAATCTCTTTATAAAAGTGTAAAAATCTAAAATGATAAAACATTAACAAAAAAGATCATAAAAGTTACAAGACTGCAAACACAATAAAGTAAAAGTTTGATTTAATTTGACATAATAAGATAAATGCCCCCTAAAAGCTATGATAAAGCCAGCTATTTACCAAGGCAATTTTTATTGTGGTCTGAAAACCAGACAGGGAAGCATATTGCCCGCTCTCCAATGGCATAGAATTGAAACTTTTACATCCATGAAAAGGAAGAAAATCTGCCGATTTCCAACTTAATTTTCTTGCTAAATTTTGATTGATTGTGGACTTCAGAAACACTTTTTAAAAGAGCTTCTTGTTTATTCGGAGGTATATTTTCTTAAAAACAATTTCTTCTTGTATTTAGGAATGTTTCTCTTCTCTTGCTTCCCCAATACCAACAAAAAGGATATCTCTCACAGTTCAGGTGGAAAAATCTTTTGATTACCATTAGGAATTTTTTTATCCCTCAAGAAAGATGGATGTCGAATGAAATTCTTGTAACAAGAAGGTCCAATAAAAAGCAAACTTCGTTTACCGCTTTAATTAAAAGGACTATAAATCCTTATCTGTAATGAAAACTTCATGTTTAACAGCGATAAGAGAAGCTTAAAATGTCTAAGCTGGACCTTTGGTCAATGGACGAAGTTGATACAATAATGTATTGAAGTAAACATTCCTATTAACTCTTCTTCAATGAGCTGCCTGAAGGCAGGCTTAACTAATGCAAACTTCTTCATCAGCTTTTAACACTTCTGTTTTGTTTTCATTCAAATTCCCAGCTGATAAAAATAATTGCCAATTAGGCAACGTATATGAAAGGTTATATTAATTTTAACCATTGCTTTTTCACCTCTGTACTTTTGCTTATTAATATTTTTCACCTATAGAAAGACGTTGGCTAACATTTGAGCTAATTGACTTATTGAGACCATCTTAATCTATTTAGTATTTCCTAAAAGTATTTTTTCTTGTGGTCACAAAATAATATTTTTAAGCGCAGCAGAATATAACTTTTTTTTCTGAGTATTTGAAACATAGAAAAACGCAGACGTTAAAAACCTGGCCAACTTTGCATTTCCAAATAAATAGTCAAAACAGTAAAGACAAACAGATTTCTTTACATTCCGCTCTTTAGCGGATGCAATGCTTAATTCTTCAGACTATGGCAAAAGATAACTTTTAGATGACAAAATGCCAAAACCAATATAGATAGGGAAGGAAAAATAATATTTTTATCAATCCCGTCTTTCGGAAGTAATGTATACTGAAAAACTACTTTAACCAAAACTACAAAACACTGGGCAAAGGAGAGAAAGAGACGATGTTTAACATTTGAAAGAGATTCATTATATGAAACTTATGTCTTTTTCTATTAATTGGCTTAGCTATTGTAAAATGAAGTAATCTTATCATAGAATAACACTACAATTTTTTATATTGAAAAAAGTTATTGATAGGTATACCAATCATAAATGTATATAATTATGCTGACAAAATAGCACTTCTGTACCGACATAAAACATTAGAGAAGATAAAGAAATGGTTATTAGACAAGCTAAACAATCTATAGCAGGACGTCCACCTCTGACTGCTTATGGTTAACACAAACAAAACAGCTAGAAGCGCGTTTCGCTCAGCAAATAGGTTAGCACATCATGAGGTCAAACTCATCGTTGGTACAGATACTATCTTCTTTGAGAAAAATCCAAAGTATGTCAAAATAGCACCAGATTGATCTTTGATGAAAGAAGAACATCTAAAGAGAACAACAGAGATAGCTGGTGCAATATCCAAACTACTGCGTGGGACTCCTGAGCAACCGATAGAGTGCTTTTTTGAAATGTTCCTCGAACATCTTCCCCCTCTCTATGTTACTCTGCGGTCAAATACTGTACGCCNTTTTCTGGCAGGCTTGTAGGATTTTAGACCGAATTCGTGTGAAAGACGTCTGGAAACAGTCATGCGACTTACACTCGCACCTCTTTCCACCAAATTAGCTCGAATTTTGTTGATGGAACTCATTGGTGACCTCGTAACTATCCTTTTCATCAGGCGGTCATCTCTTACAGTGGTTTTTCTTGGCCTTCCACTCCGATGTAAGTCTTTGTAGCAGCCATACTTCTGATACTTTTTAACTGCTTGGTGGACTGCAGTTTTGCTGACTTTCAATTTCGTAGAAATATTCCTTTCAGATAGTCCTTCTCTATGCAGAGCAACAATTTGATCTCTTTGAACTTCACTGAGGTACTTTTTTCGTGAAAAAAAATCCAAAGTAAAATCGATTCAGATGTCAGCAGTGTTAAAGAAGAACGTGTAATGAGCTACCAGAGCGCAAACAATGAGTATGATGCAATCTCAACAGTAGGATGATGCAATACGATCTCATACCGAGAAATCTACGTATTTCCATGAGTGGTCTTAAACTTTTGGTAGTGACTGTAGATAGGGAAGGAAAAATAATATTTTTATCAATCCCGTCTTTCGGAAGTAATGTATACTGAAAAACTACTTTAACCAAAACTACAAAACACTGGGCAAAGGAGAGAAAGAGACGATGTTTAACATTTGAAAGAGATTCATTATATGAAACTTATGTCTTTTTCTATTAATTGGCTTAGCTATTGTAAAATGAAGTAATCTTATCATAGAATAACACTACAATTTTTTATATTGAAAAAAGTTATTGATAGGTATACCAATCATAAATGTATATAATTATGCTGACAAAATAGCACTTCTGTACCGACATAAAACATTAGAGAAGATAAAGAAATGGTTATTAGACAAGCTAAACAATCTATAGCAGGACGTCCACCTCTGACTGCTTATGGTTAACACAAACAAAACAGCTAGAAGCGCGTTTCGCTCAGCAAATAGGTTAGCACATCATGAGGTCAAACTCATCGTTGGTACAGATACTATCTTCTTTGAGAAAAATCCAAAGTATGTCAAAATAGCACCAGATTGATCTTTGATGAAAGAAGAACATCTAAAGAGAACAACAGAGATAGCTGGTGCAATATCCAAACTACTGCGTGGGACTCCTGAGCAACCGATAGAGTGCTTTTTTGAAATGTTCCTCGAACATCTTCCGCCTCTCTATGTTACTCTGCGGTCAAATACTGTACGCCTGTGTGGTATGCTAGCTTGAATGTGACTCATTTAGACTCTGCTCTAGGCTAAAAGATGCGACTGATTATTTGCTGCATTTGCTCTTCACCACCACATTTGCTTCCACTTCTACCTAAAATTCATTCACCCTATATCAGAAGAGAAGGCATCCTCTTGAAAGTACACATTTCAACCTCTAAAACTCTGTCATGTCTCCTCCATGCCATAGAAGTTGTTGTAAGACGACAACCACAGAGCCTATCCTCCAGGCACGCATTATTTGCAAAAGCGGTTAACGTTGCACACATCTTCAATAAATAATAAACATGTGGCAGAACCAAAAGAAAAACACCAGTTAAAGATTAAGTTAGTTTTACCAATGACGTCCATAAAACTTTCTAACCATGACCTGCCTCGACAACCATGGGTTCTGCTTAACAGAAGTTTATCAGGAGAAGAGGAGTTACGCTGACTTTAAGATATAGGATAAGTTCAGCACCGAATAATGAGTGAACATGCGGGAAGTGCCAGACGCCTGACCAGTCTGTTTTGTCAAACCTTTAAGCTTCAGAAGGACATATGCTGACTAAAATCTTAGACAACAGCTGTTGCCAACTGATATTTAATTGGAACTATTGGAGAGAGAGAGAGAGAAAGAGAGAGAGAGAGAGAGAGAGAGAGAGAGAGAAGAGAGAGAGAGAGAGAGAGAGAGAGAGAGAGAGAAAGAAAGAGAGAACTTGTTTGACTCTGTGTGTATGTTCATGCTAACAAATAATCCTGAAAGCTTTTATGTCTGGTTTTTGTTATCAAAACTCCTAACAGCGTTTTGATTTTATGCAAATCAATATGTTTTACCAGTAAATAAGCTAACAGAAATATGACAGTTTTAGCAGTTCTAACGTGGAAGAACTGTAAGACAAGAGAATATTTAAATAATTGGATCATATGACAGAGATTTTAAGGCAAGGTATTCATTATGGTCATCATCAAAGTTCTTTATTAGGTATGTTGTACATTTGTAATGTCTTTACTGAATTATTTCACTAAGAGACAGTCTGAGGTCTATTTTGTCATGTTTGTTACATTATTTAATGATTTTCAAAAATTGTTCTTTCGATTGAACGTTTGAGATATTTTTTGTCAAGCATAAAAATTTTACTGATGAAACCAGGGACTGGTATCAATATCTTGCTGTCCATAGTAATTTTTTTTGTGCAAAAGCCAAATTTGATTCACCTAGACCTACCTCCTCGTTGATAGAATTTTGTTTCGAATTGAACTGTTGTCAACGAAATTTACATTTCCTAATACAGCGTTAATCAAACAACCTATACCAACAGCCTCTACCAACAACCATTTAACCAGCTACCACATCTAATTCATATAAATAACGTATCATTAGAAAAAAAGATAACAGCAATTAATAATGAAATAAAGAAATTTCGTGTTTTGGGTAGTTGAGTGCATTTGCCCATTTTCTATCATTTTAGATTGAGTGATTTTAAGTCGATGAGGGTTTTGTAAGCCAATTAACATTAATTTTCTGATTATTTTCAGTCTGACACATTTAGACGTTTGATGAATTCTTTTAGATATCTTGACATTAACAATTTTACACAGGGATTTTGGTTTCTTTGATGTATCCGCTCTTAGCTAAAATTAATTTGAAAATCTCTATTACCACAGCTTCAACAACAAACGTGCCGCAATTCTGTTGATAAGAGAATTGGTTCATATAAAACTTTGATGGGATATTTGGTGTAATTTAGAGGTAACATTAAGTTGTTCTTGATTTTTGAGTCACGGTATACTTATTTTTTCCTTTAGGCATGTAAATTCTTACACAGTGAAATAAAAAATTTGCTTTACATTGAAAAGAGCAGTTGTGTCACTTAATATTGAACGTGAACGCCGATGGAACATTTAATAACCTAATATGATATTCCAAGATTTTTCTCACGGCAATTATTATCTGTAGAAAACCAGTTCAAAGGTGGTTCTTCTGTGCACCATGTGATTTACTGCAGAACATCTACACAATGCAGTGACCCTCATGCTGTCATATGATCTTACTTTTAAAAGCTTCTTAAAGTCCTTCCTTAACCTAAATAAAATAATTTTTAAACCTCAAACTCACCTGAGATCTTAATTTACAAGATTTTCAAATACAAATTAATGGTTAATGCAATGTATCCCTTATATTCTCCTGTGGTCCTTATTTACAAGGTTTCTTTACTCTGATTACTTACCAGGTACTCTAAATCTGGTGACGATGCCAGTATTCAGTAATGTTTTAATTGTGAAATGCATTTGCCAGTGATGAATTTTCGTTCAAAAACAATTTATTCACACGCAGAGTCTTTTATAAACAAGAGGTATTTTTAATAAATCAAATCTACAACGCATTTATCATTTCATTGATAATAGATTTCGTGAAGGAATTTCTCATCATCAGATCTAAAAGAATCTAAAAACAGTCTAAAAGCAGTATAAAATGTTACAACTGAAATATATGGATCTGTTCTCTCTCGACACTCCTTTTTTTCCCTTCATTTAGATCTGATGATGAGAAAATCCTTCTCGAAATATACTATCAATGAAATGAAAAATGCGTTGTTTGTTTGATTAAGAGGTGTTTTATCCCTTCTTTCTGAATTTTATATCTTCTTTGCCTTTAAAAAGAAGACGTACTTAAGGAAAATAGTTGAAAAATGCCAAAATCTTTCTTTTGTTTTTCCTTTAATCGTTACTTACAACGTGATAAGACCACAACAAAATAAGAACTACTTGAGAATCAATAAAGAAATCGTAAGACAAAAATAAGTAAACATTAGAAGATTTATGGGATTTGATTTTCGTTGTGAAGAGGAAAACAAAATTAGAAAAAAGAATTCCAGAAAAGTGTTGCGATGAGCAAAAGTTTGGTTTGGCCAAAATCTCCAAACAAAAAACTCTTAAAAACTCTACTTACAAAGCCTTTTTATGTATGATTTCTTAAGCCTTAGTCAGTATTATATGAGCAATACCTTGGGGAACGTTCTAGAAGAGTAAGCATTATTCTAGGTGAATAAGCGAAATTTTGTGATTGTTCATCGTCATCGAAAGTTCATGCGAATGTTCACGAAATTTCTTCTCTCGAAAATGTCTGCTATATCATTCTGTGCATTCGTGGGATTGTTCATGACAGTGAGAAGTGAGAGTACAAAAGTTTCACAATGCTTCACAATGTTTCACTGTTTAAGACAGCACAAATCAGGAAGTGCAAAGTATTATGTTACTGATTACAATTAAAATAAACTTTCGCAATCGCCCACTCATGTGAACTTACAGAACCATCATGGGATCTAATACAATTAATAAATATTCCTTGTTAGGTAAATGACGAAATTGAACTTTGACCTTAAAATATGTTCTAGAGTTTGCATTACTAATAGGAATATCATATATATATGATATTCATATTAGTAATTAGTAAGTACTTTTTGGTAGCTCAAATTTGAGCTACCAAAAAGTACTATATATATTATATATATAATATATATATATATAAATATATATAAAATATTATATACATTATATAAATTATATGCATTNCTTCACAATGTTTCACTGTTTAAGACAGCACAAATCAGGAAGTGCAAAGTATTATGTTACTGATTACAATTAAAATAAACTTTCGCAATCGCCCACTCATGTGAACTTACAGAACCATCATGGGATCTAATACAATTAATAAATATTCCTTGTTAGGTAAATGACGAAATTGAACTTTGACCTTAAAATATGTTCTAGAGTTTGCATTACTAATAGGAATATCATATATATATATGATATTCATATTAGTAATTAGTAAGTACTTTTTGGTAGCTCAAATTTGAGCTACCAAAAAGTACTATATATATATAATATATATATATAATATATATATAAATATATATAAAATATTATATACATTATATAAATTATATGCATTATATGTATTATATGTATTATATGTATTATATGTATTATATGTATTATATTTATTATATATTATATAACTTATATACATATTTTCTATATTTTATATATCGAACATTAGTTGTACTTAATCCTAGTTGTTATGCGTTCTCGGAAGTGATAGATATGTGTCACTATCCGACATTTATTTTTAACTAAATAGAGTACGCGTATTTTTTTTCCCAAAGACACTTTGGAATGACCTCAGAACTTAAAAGTTCCTTAAAAACTTTGTAATTTCAGCAGTTAGAGTTTCTTAACAGTTTCGTAAACCGTGAAAATAGCGAAAAGGTTATCAAATTGCAAACAGGATGCAAAAACAAATTTGAGCTACCAAAAAGTACTATAATCAACTAAAAAAAATTACAAATGAAGAAATAACATGCAAAATAAAGTTGAATTGTGATGATTTCTACACCATCAGCCTCATTCAATCTTATATCATCTTCCGTACCATCTTCATAATGAATTTTTATTTCGTCCAACGTTAAGTTAAACCATATGACTGTACATTTGTTTCCCATACAAATGATGACTAAAGTCCCGATCATTCTCATCATCTACCTTGAGATCATATTTCTCTTCAACAGGCACAACACAAGATTCATTTTCTTTTGCAGGGATATAATCTGGCGATGACGCCAATGGTTCAAGTGTCTCAAAATCAATGTGATTGGAGCCATAAGCTGTTGGAAGTTGTAGTGGTACAATGCCAGGCAAATCTTCAGGAATAATTTTATCAACATCTGTGCCATCTGCAGTGATTAAACAGTCAGTGCGCTGACGACATTGTTATCTCGAATTCCTGAGTTAGTTTGACTGTTTTTTGTATGCTTCCCGAACCCAGTGATTTATTGCTGTACGTCAAATTTTTGCAGTCAACCTCCTCGCCAGATATAAATATTTTCGTCACTTTCAAACTACTGCTACGGTTCATGATTTTTAGCTTTATCAAGAGTTGGGCAAATCCAGCATCTACAGGTTGCCGTATGACAGTGACATTGGAATCTCCGTACAATACGATTCCAAGTTAGCTGCTGAGTTCAGATTTGAATAAATCTTTCAAATGTCCTTAAAAGTTATCAAAGAAAAGTATAAACTCATTTAATTGACTAGTAGCTGGCTGCAATGTTCCATTCAATCAATCTTTACAGAAATGGGTGTCTGTTCAAGTATTTATTTTCCAATATTTTTCAACATCACTGTGATAAGCTCTGTTTTCATCAGCAAAAATCTTGGATCGCGTTCCATAAAAAATCAGAGGGATGTGAATTTTATCATTCGTTGGACTGAAACATACCTGAAGGGTGACTGTCGTTTCTCTAAACTGTTGTCAGGGTTGCTTATGCACACGTTATGGTCACGTCGATTTCTTTTGGAATGTTAACTGTATAGGTCATTTTACGATCAATTACAAATAGTAGAGGTACTTGGTCAAATTTTAGCCTTAGTTTTGGCTTGAATTGTCCCCGTTTCTGCTGGAAATTAAGTTTATCACTTCCTGTTTTGATTAGCCTCCTTTGAATGTACAGTACTATTTCATCAAGGCAGGAGCAAACGATTCTTTGTTTACACTGCGCTTTCTTTGAATGATGTATCCTGCATTTCTAAATGAAATTATTAGTTTAACTATTATTTGATGAATTAGGATTAGTTGATCTTTGGATTCAATTTGCCTGTGTGTCTATAGATCCAAATGACACTTGAACGCAATAAAAGAATCTAATTGTATATCTGAATATTTTACTATTTTTACTGCTACGATTTTCCTTCAGCAATATTCTATTTAGACAAAAACCTCGGGCTACTTCAATAATAGTTTAGCTGTCTTAATTCCATTTTGATATAAGTGATTTATCAATTATGTTATCAAATGCAGCATCGGCTGCAATTTTCCTTGATCCAACTGTTAATAATTCTTATTTTCTACGCTTGTCAGCTCCTATTCTTCGACTGTTATTAGAGCTGGAACCTGAGGTTTTTGTTTCTAGCTTTTTAAATAAAGTAATTAAATTATTAGGAATGGATCTGACTTCTTTTTAACCGTGAGCTGGAGATCTTTAATAGAAATATGTGGACTGTTATCAACAGCTTTTTCTAGAGGCTTTGTGCATGGATGAAACTTGTTTTTTATTAAAATAATTTACACATTCATTACATTTATATTCTCCTCTTTCATCTTTGACCAAATCTAATGCAATAACCACTAAAGTTTGATTTCAATTCCCAAATTTGAACAGACTGACTGATTGCTCTTGCCTGACATCCTTAAATCTGAAATATTATTACGTAGCAAAAGTTTGAATGAATCAAATATTAGAATTAAGAAAAAAACATTCAATGATAACATTCAGTCTCAAATATGTAAACAGTTGACTGAAAAGAAAAAAAAGAGGGAGAGCAACTCGACTGAAAAGAGCTCCTGACAGTTTGAAACAGCAATACCCCTTTTTACAATAAAAACGGAAAGAAAACTGCAAGTTTTTCAACAATTTTGAAAGTTGTTTGGCCTACAAGTATTCAGTGGTGAAGATTTCGTAATATTCAGGGAATTGAAGTACAAGTTTCGTTTTTCATACTTCGGCTACGTATTTCTTGGAAAAGAAATGCGCACCCAAGAAGAAAATAGGTTTATCAAGTACATCTAAATAAGGCAGATTTTTATATACCAGCTACATCTGGACGACTCAGTTTTCCTTTAGTTGCAACCAATGTTAAGGAGAAAAAGGCTGGGGCAAAGAAAAAGCTTTTCATAGAACAAACATTTATCTCTGGTGACGTCATGGAAAACATTTATCTCTGGTGACGTCATGGAAAACATTTATCTCTTACATATATGGCTTCCATCTATGTGATATTTTGTCTAGTATATTCCTTAATTGTTTTCCTTATAGATACTTTCAGTTTGGAATCGTGTATGGGTACTCACCATTCTCTCAGTTATTGGTTATAAAAAGCTACCCTCCCCAACACAATACGTTATGTGAATGTTAAATGCACTGAAGTTATTTGTTAGCATTGCAGAAGTGATAAAAACTATTCGCCAGCAACGAAATACAATTTGAAATGAAACTATTTTAATCCTGAACATTGTTTTGATCAAAGTGACTTTATGGAAAACCTGCTGATTAAGTTTTCATGAGGTGGATTTACAGTAATTGACCTGCCTGTTGAACCTGAGGCATATTATCGAAGGGCATACACCCAATTTTCTGTAACAACAACAACAGCAACATAATATTCAAATAACAGCTCTGCAGAGTTCATTGTAAAAAGAACCAATTCATAGCTTTAGATTGTATTGTTACACAGTTATAAATATCACAAAAACCTTTTCTATAGAATTAGCGCCAAGACTAGTCAAAAGAAAGTAAAATTCCCTCAGAGGAAAAGAGCAGCTCAAAAATGTGTTTTCCTCTTTCATTTCGTGTTGACATTGAGACCTTCGCACGGTTCGCTTTGTTAGCTTCGCGGTCTTAAAAAGGGCGATCAAATGTATTTTGATGAAAAGCGATCCAGAAATGTCAAGATAAGTCTCAGTTTATTAAGTTCGTCATTAGTCTAGTTGATGAAGCATATCTAAGAAAGCACGAGTCACGTCACCACAGCTATTGGAGGTAGTGTGAGCTCACTTAGAATCGCTTAAGAACAAAATTAAATTATCTTTAAGCAATAAAGACCAGTAAGTAGCTGCCTTCTCTTGTTTCTGTTTTTATTCTCCTCTGACTGATCTTCGAGCTCTATTGATATGTTAAGAAGAATTGAAGAGGATCGAAGTCATTTACTTCCTGAAACCGTCCTGTGTCAACATGGTTGACTGAAGATTCACTGCAGAAGTGTTAGCTTCAATCATATTTATTGTTTGCAACAGTTAATTTTGTGGGCTTTTAAGCACTTTTCAAGTACAGGAAACAATTAAAACATCAGGCATGTAACAATGTGTCTCTGTTATGTTTACTCTGAAAATCCTCTTACTAATTCTTGCTTGAATTAAGTTGATTATTCTATCGTTTTTTGATGCTGTCATATATTTCTTTTCGCCTGGGTGGTCTACCACCATTGCGTTTGATTGCATTGTGTTGGTGTATATTCTACGGACTAGGTGTTGAACAACCAAATCTGAAAGTGAGAATCCAATGGATTATTGGCTGAACAACTTGCTTGACTAAAGTTAACCAGAATTTAGTGATTGTTTTAACCAAATTTTTGTTGAGCCTTCTTTTCAGAGACAACAAAATTGCACTGATGAATGATATTTATCTAAATTTCATGAAAGGTGGACTCCAAGAGGTATCTTTACATAATTAACAAACTTTGAGTTTCAATTTTGTATTTATTTTTCAAACTATTGATTTAATACATGCTTAAACAAGGTAGATCTACAGCTTATAAAAAAACTTCCCCTGAGCCTTTCTATATAATTCTTAGTTTTCCTACATAAATCTCAGTAAATATTTAAGGTCATACATCTCGTTATAAGAACCTAGCTGATGATAATATCAAGGCTGTGATACTTGGAAAATTAACAATAAAATAAGAGCATAGCCCAGCACAAATATACTTAGTTAATGATAATTTTCCAGCTGCCTGTCTTAACTTTGGTCACATGATGATATTTTTTCCTCTTAATGACCTGGCTGCAAAATTGGTTTTATTTTATGAAAGGGTATAATAATTTGTAATTTTTATTTCATCGGTTACCCAATATCAACAGCAATAAGATAGGATACAAGATTATATTACGAAGATCTTGCCTCAAAATGAAATATTCTTAAGACTGATTTATTTGAAATATTTCACCATGGCTAAGTAAATGTTATGAAATTTCCTAAAAAATTAAATGACATTACTGCAGCTTGATATATCCATGAGGCATGTCATCAAAAACATTTCTTATCACATTTTATAAAATAAACAATTTTGTTGAAAAAACAGAAGATTAATCTTGAAAAAAATATAGTAAACAAAAACTAGTAGTTAAAGATCGATGTCAATATTCCTGCTGCTAATTTGGTACTTCATGACTAACATTTTTTTAATGACGAAATACCAAGGTAAAATCTTAAATAATGGAGCTGATTCAAAGTGCATATTCTACTATGATAAAGCTATGAAAATTAACTACATAGTCGTTGGTTGCTCCAGTTTTTTGCTTTTGCTTTTGTTTTCTTCTATCAACCTAAGCAAGGTTATAAGCCATCTCAATGCAAAGAGTTTCTTTTCTTACATGATATTTTACTATGTGCATTTATTTGCTATTCATTTCCCTCTCCTAATGCTGTCTCCGAAAATATGTGCAAATTAAATAGTATCTTGAAACTTGAAACGAGAAAAAAAAAGGCACAGTGTTTCCAAGGGCATGGTTGAGGTCTCTCACATGACAAGCTGTTAATTTAAGCACTCACCCACTGCTGCTTTTTACTACCTAATATGAGTGTAAGACTAGACATGAACGGGAGGAGCAATAATTAGATTAGTTTACCTACAAACACTATCATACACTCCATCACATTCAAAAAACTGGTATGAACATCATCGCCAGTCACCCTCAGAGAGTATCAGCGTAACGATCTTGCGATAGGTCACTATCCACACCGATGAAAATTTGAATGCTGAGCTTCCTTTTGTCATCATCTACAATTTTTACAAGAAAACGTCCCACGTGACAAACAAAGTGGCAACCGTGACTGTAATACATGCGAATAAGATAAAGCCTCCAAATATAAGCACCTGAATACTCAGATCAACAGGATGTGGATCTGGAACAGCAACAACCATTGTAAGTGATCAAGCTCTGGGAGGAATGTTAAGAGAGCATTATTCAGTACAATATTCCTGTTAAACCAGGAATATCTATGTTCACGTACTTTGTCTCAATATCGACAGGCCACCATTTGAAAAAATACATGTATAATAACAATGACAAGAAGGCGAATGATAAGTGTAGGGTTTTGTATCAGATCAATAGTAAACAATCTGTGACTGTACTTCAACGAATTTACGGAAAAGTTTACAGAAGGACCCGGGGTAACTGTGTCAATTCACACAGAAATACCAGCTCCAAAAGAAATGGTTAAGAAAAAATGGTTAATTGAGACCAAAAGAAAGTGGACGGATAATAGAATGCATTTGTAATTTGTGAGAGATATATGTGATAAAGTGAACAAGGAAACAAACTGGGGTTGGATAAATTGAAGCTGTGGTAAAAAAACCCTGTGGAATTAGTGTGTACTGCACAAGGCAAAACATTGACAACAAATTACATAAAGCACTAAGGTTAGCAATAGATCAGACAACCTACTGTATGATGTAGGATGCGTTGAGAAAGAGGTTAGACCATCTATCACATTGTTTCTGAGTTTAAAAAAACGTATACAAGGGAAAATAAAGTGATAACATAATGTTGCACGAATAATACACTGTGAAAAATCGGCTCTTGAAAAAGCTGGCAAATGGTCTTAGTATAATCAAGGAGGGGTGAATGAAAACGAATCTGTTAAGATTTTTTGAGACTTTAACATACAGTGTGATAATGTCATTGATGTTCATAGACCAGACATTATTGCTGCAAATAAAAGGGATGAAACATGTGTTATTGTTGATGTTGCGGTCCCGGCTGACTGAAGAGTGTATGATAAACAACAAGAAAAATTGAAAATTACTAAAAGTTTTCAAAAGGAAATTGAGAGAATGTGAAAAATATAAAAGGGTGAATTTATTCCAATACCTGTCGGGGCATTAGGCAGGATATCGAAAAGTTTTAAGTCTTATGCAGAAAATCTGGAAATGGATGTGAAGCTTAGCATGATACCAAAGAAAATATTGCTTGAAACATAAGGAAGGAGAATACTAGTTGCCTTTAATTATTTCCTGTGACTCACGAATCAGTTGCATAGGTAACGGTAATTAAATTAGCAAGCGCATAAAATCATTTTAGACTTTATTAATAGTGATAATAATAATAATAATAATAATAATAATAATAATAATAATAATAGAAATAACAATAATAAATATAATGATGATGATGGAGGTTTTATTTATGGCCACTTTGTTAGATGATTGCCGGACGTAGTTGATAAGGAAAATATCTAGAAATGACTAAAGGCTCAAACGGAAACACTTGTGTTGTTGTACGAACTATGTCAAGCACAACATCGACAAGTGTTCTGATACAACTTTATGCAGGATGAAAAAAAATGTGATTAATAGGAAGAAGCAGTGAAACATAATTAGTGAATGCACCACACTAGGTCGGTGAGAATACAAAAGTCGTCATAACAATGTAGCTAAATTGATACATAGAAAAATTGCATGAAAAATATGGTTTAGAGATACAAAAGAAGTGATACTATCATTACCAGAACGATTAGTTGAAAATAATGCAATGGCAATTCTTTGGGGTAAGAATATTCAAAGTTATAATGAAAGAAAAGATAAGGGGGGGGGGGGGTTGTAAGATACTGCTGTTGTAGTTAAGAAAGAAAAACGTTGGACTCTCATTAAAATTCCATGCGCCTTGAATAGTAGAGTCCATGGTGAAGAAAAGGATAAGATGTAGGGGTATAAAGACTTGAACTTAGAACTTCGAAGGATTTAGAGTATGGAAAAGGGTTAACAATCCTTGTAATAGTTGGTTTACTAGGTAGTATCTCTAAGAAATTTGAATGGTGGATGCAGAAACAAGGGATCCATGTAAATATTGCACAAATTAAAAAACCTGCCTTGCAGGGAACAGCTGGAATCCTCCTTAAGTATTTGATATGTGAAAGGTAAAAGAAATCCGTTGGCCCTTGTTGTTGGGTGAGCTATTTGTTATAGCTCGCACAACAATTTGTTTTAGAAGATCCAGTAAAAAATACAGAAGCCTGGACCTGTGGGATCGATTGGCCATTTAATAATAATAATAATAATAATAATAATAATAATAATAATAATAATAATAATAATAATAAAACAAGCTAGTATTGACAATAAAAAGAAACCTAGACTCAAATGGACAAGGGAAGAGTATGCTGAGGTGATGTATTGCTTTTACTATGCACTCGAAAAGCCAGAAACGAATATTACTGATAATACATATACTACGTGGTGTGTAAGGAATAGTAATAGTGAAAAAATGGAAATGCTTGATCCAAACAAGCTAGCTAATGTTAGAAGATATATCGTTGGTAGCAAAAAATTGACCGATATAGAAATCTCAATAATTAAAGACAGGGTAAAAAATGATACTAGAGAATTACAGGTGGAAAATGACGAAGTTGAAG
>RDPX01000040.1:3050754-3092207 GCA_003991215.1 Morbakka virulenta
TGTGACAATATTATTGAAGCAAGGAGGCCAGATTTAGTCATTGTGGATAAAATTACAAAAACTGCAGTTATTGTTGATGTTGCCATACCAGGGGACAAAACGATCCAGGAAAAAGAACAAGAAAAGATTGAAAAATACCAGGACTTGAAGAGAGAAATCCAAAGACTTTGGAGTCTTAAGAAGGTTGTAGTGATTCCAATAGTCTTAGGGGCCCTCGGAAACGTAACCAAGAACTTTGAAAAGTACATAGAGAAACTAGGAATACAGATAGATACAACAATGACCCAAAAAACTACACTATTTTAATCCAGAATTTTAAGAAAAGTACTGGAGTACTGAATTAGGGAAAGAATGTGAGAGACCTTTGGTTACTTGTTGTAACCGGCTCTCTTACAAATACTCGGTATAACATCTGCCTGTGATGAAAACAGATTTTAACGATAATAATAATAATAATAATAATAATAATAATAATAATAATAATAATAATAATAATAAATGCTCTTTGGCATGCATATCA
Organism: Morbakka virulenta; assembly: GCA_003991215.1. Taxonomy (NCBI): domain Eukaryota; kingdom Metazoa; phylum Cnidaria; class Cubozoa; order Carybdeida; family Carukiidae; genus Morbakka; species Morbakka virulenta. The sequence goes on from RDPX01000040.1 coordinate 3,051,275, forward strand.
ACATGGTTTTTTGTGCCTATTCATTGTTGTTTTTGTCACCAAACAGGGTAATAACAAATATCCAGTCTGAATTCAATGCTGGAATACCAGTCTTAGTACTAGTACTAAAATATCTCTCTATGTATTGTTACTTATCAGGCTAGGAGTGAGGAGTGCTGTAGTCATACGTTCTTGTCTTACAACAACAATCGCTTGAGCAGTGTGCCTTTCCTCACTGTTTGTGGGGTGGCACTTTTAAGGTCGAAGTGATGTTGCTATTTTGATTTGGTTTTCTATTTCATCTAACTCTTTTGGCTACAAAACATGTTCCTGAATTCAACTTACTTGGCGTGTTGCTGGGCGCTGAATGTGGGTTTTTAATCCATCCACCACTAGATGGTGTATAACCACTCGATACTATTACTAATAATAAATCATAATTAATAAAATTTTAATAAAATTTTTTTTAACTGCATCCGGTTGTGGAGTTTCGATGTGGGCGAACGAGGTTATCATTTGCCAAAACTACCTTCAGCTCATCTTTGAGCATGCTGTAGTATCTGTCAGCTCTTCCCAAGACCATGAAGTTGAGGGTTGACGTCGAGCGGGAGCTAGTTTGGTAGTGGGGACTCTTTGATCTTCCTTGACGACTTCCAAAGAGATGGTGACTCGAATACTAGCTATTAATATCATTATGAGAAGGGGCAACAGAAATAAAACATGGTGTATTGCTCGTTCCGTTGATGAAAGAGGAACGCATCCAGCGGTACCCAACCAGGCTGAGGGCGAAAAGTCTGCTACTAGGTCGGAAATAGCTTCCACAGATCTGAAGGTAACCCAAAATTAGACTCGTGTAATCAATAGCCCTCTTGAAGTGCCAGTGATCGTTTCCTTTATGAAGTGTCAGTGATCGTTTCCTTTATGAAGTGCCAGTGATCGTTTCCTTTATGAAGTGCCAGTGATCGTTTCCACTTAGTAAACTCCTTTATGAGAGTAGGAGTGGGTTTAAAATCTTTGAAACCAACATAAACCACTTTTTGTACATGTATGATTTCAAGATATTTGCCAAAAATGATTCCCAGGTGAAAGGACTACTAAATATAGTCGACCAGTTTAGCGATGATAAAAAGATGGAGTTCGTTTTAGATAAAAGTACTAAAGCCACCTTCAGCAGGAAATAACTACTCAAGGCATCAAATATTACTGTTAATTGTAACATCGAAATCAGTTAGAAGTTAGAATGAGTTAGAGGAAGATGTATAAGTACTTAGGTGTTTCCGAAATTGATGGTATACACCACTTAGCCATTTGTGAAGAGATTCGTAAAGAGTGTTACTGGAGGATGAGATCTATTCTTAAGAATGAATTGAATCCCAGAAATTGCATTGATGTAATTAATTTATTGGCTATCCCTGTCGTCACTTACGGTTTCAATGTTATCAATTGGTTTATTACTGATATTAAGAAATTAGATTAAAAGGTCAGAAATCTTTTACCTATTCATCGAATACACTCCTCTAAAGCTGATGTTGATCGCTTGTATTTTTCAAGGGAAGAGTAAGAAAGGGACATGATACAAATTGGGCTTTCTGTTGTGGCTTGGTTAGCACACTCATTGGATGACTTGTAAGACGTTTAGTCTTCCCTATGGAAAGCACTGGTAGGAACATTGGAAAATGAAAAGGTCACTATCTTATGGGATTTTATTTACTGAATAACCGAACCATTCAAGCAAATAGGCCAGACATAGCAAATGAACATCATTTAAAGCCAACCTGTTTCCCTATAGGCATTTCTGTCCCTGCCGAGAAAAAGACATCTGTAAAAACTTTCAAGAAGTTGAGTAAATATATTAATCTTGAAATAGAGGTGACGAGCTGTGTCATCTAAAGACCACCACTGTATCTATTGTTGTTGTATCTCTTGGTATGGTCTCAAAAAATCACAGCTCTATACTAATCAGAATCCCGAACACATTTCCCCATTACAAATACAGAAAATTGCACTAATTCGAACATCATACATTTAACGTAAAATAATTCTATTAAGACAATTAATATGTGTATATTTTTTACAAAGTCAATTAATATAGAATAGAGAAAATCTATAGTACAAACAATGGTTATTATCACTTACCTTTTAATAACTTTTTGCCCAGCTTTAACCGTGTAAGGATTGTATTTACCTGAAAATATCCTGCATTCCTTGTCCGTGAGATAGAATCTTGCCTAGAGTCAGATGAGTTTAAGAAGGGGTTTATAGGAGAGTTAAAGAATACGTGGAGAAAAAAAATTGTTTTGCCAATTTGTTCGAGGGATAAATGATAATGTTGATGAATCTAAATCTTGGAATTGGATAAGAAATTCAGATATTGAGCCTGGGACAGTCATTGATTTTCACTGCCCAAGAACAAGCATTGAGAGCCAATCATTCAAAATTCCATGTCGATAAAATATCTGACTCACCCCTCTGTAGATTGTGTGGTGTCGAAGGTGACTGCATTTCCATAAAAATCCCCTCAGATAGAAACATCGCTTTCAAAGAAATGATATATTCTCCATGTACAAAGATCTCTCAATTGAAATAGAAGGGGTGTGACATTTTACAACTGTCATCTCTGTTGTGGTTGGTACAATTTTTATGATTGAAAAGGCAATTCAAAATCATTTCAAATTCATCCCCAGAGATCCAAACTTACAAGAAAAAATAAGATGCTTACCGGTACAAGGCACATTTTCTGCAAAGCACTGACAATATGGATGAAAATTGATTAGCACATAACTGTAAATCAAGATTCGAACAGCATATTAGACTTCGCATGCAAGTACCAAACCTTTTTATTAGAGGTATCGTGATAATCCTTTGCAGGCAGATTGCACATAGTCGAACTTTAAAGTAGGTAGCACTTATCAATATAGGATGGGTTAATAATGAAATAGTAGCAACGAAAAACACGTCCAGCATTACTGAACACTATTGAGATTTTCTATAGTAACAGCTAATCAAATAATCAAGCTGAAGTTATTGGTGATTATATTGACTTAGAATTTAATGATAAGAATCGCTATACAATATCTACAGTATATCTACACTGTTATAATTTCTTTGTTTGATATTATAAAGTTCTGACACAACTAATACAAGCTATATACTTATATTTTGTTTTTTATAACTTTTAATGCCATTTTCCTAGTTTCTGGGCTCCGATAGTCTCTTCAGAGGAGCCTGGCTGCGACAGTTGGATTAGTTTTGGCCGGATGCTCTTCCTGACGCTACTATATTGCTTTCTTTTCACAAAATTCCTAAGCTTTAACACAAGTGCACTAACCACAAAGCCACAGCTCCTCCCATATCTATTTATCTCCTATATCAGATTGAAAAATAACATTTTAAGATACAGTTGATATACCAGATATACGACAGCATGTAGAGATACAGGTGCTTCTTCAAGTTTGTTGTGGATGCCCTGTCTATCAACATCTAGAATTGCTTTTGACATAAGACATCATTTCCAAAAAAACATTTCAATTTTTGTCGAACTTTGAAACAGGTAATAATTTTGGATTTGTACCGAAATACAATGTGATGAATTACAAAATCTCCCATTTTTTATAGGACTAAAACCACCTGAGTAGCACAAGAAATAGGATAGAAACGTTTTGGATTGCTAGTGCGTACGTGCGTGGTAACAGGAAGTGCATTGTTATCAAGAGTGCAGCTATGCATTTCTTCTGTTTGTCGTGTCTTGTTCTCTAGTGTTGGAACCCAATATGTAGAAAAGTGTAAGACTGTTGATTTGATTTCTGTGCTGCAGAAAGTGAAATGTTTCTTTTTTTATTTATTTATTGTTGACTTGTGACATGATAAATGTCCTATATCTAATGATAATGATGTTCGTGAGAAACAGGGTGATCGATAAAGCAATTTGTTCATTCACTATTGTTTTTGAATTGTTGTATAATTTATCAGAATTAATAATTGATAGCAAGAAAACAAATAAAAATAGACAAACAGGAGAATAAACTATCATGAAGGAAAGAAATCAACAATAACAAACAAAAGACAACAAAACAAAAAGTAGGAGCAATGCAGAAAAGGACACATACAAAACATACAGCAAATATGGTTAGGCGTGGGGTCAAAATAGTACTGACAGAACATTGGTTTAGGATGAAAATATTATTGCAATTTTGTTGTTCATTTTCCCGACAGGTATTGACAGAATCTATCTTTATTTCTAGTATTCTAGAAATAGTATCATTATACCATCTTACCTGAAAACAAAGTCATTAATAATTCTCCAACAGAGTCATTTAATCTTTCGCTCAAATATATAAAGGCAGAGTAGTATTTGTTCTGGTTGTTATTGTCTCCTAGCATTTTGAAGGAACAATTCTCGTCGATTAATTTTTATTCAACAGAAAAGAGTTATGTCCTTCTTTTTTCATTACTTTGCTGATATTACCAATTATAGCAATAGGCGGACAATTACATAAGCTTCAAATTTTTTCCTCTCTTGTTGGTGGTCTGTGTTTTGATTTTATGACTATTCCCTGTGTGAAAACAGTTGTAAATACAATGTTATTTTGATCTCCTTTGATCACAACACAGACATTTTGTCAAACTTGAAAAGCAAGAAAACATGTTTTCCAAATATATACCAATGCTCTATTTTGCTAGAGATTATTCATTATTTCTTTCGTAACAATGAAGAGAGGTCCAATTCTTATGGATCATTCGGTGGGGTTTTTTTGTAACGTCGATCATTAACTGAAATACTTGTCTAATTGGTATGCTAACAGGAATAGAACCTGTGTAGGTCAGGCAAGCTCTAGTCGTGCGTTGAGAAACTTGGTAGCCAAAAGTCAACTCTGAGTCTTACTATTCATCAGCAGGAAACCAACTCCACATAATTCCTTTTGTTATTTGCAGTTTTTAAATTTGAATAAGTCTAAGGTAAACAAGATGGTACTTTGTCACACTAATTGGCTATCCAGGGAAGTACCCTGTTGATGTACTGACACTTAGTTTGATTTTTAACGCGTTTCAACTTTTTAATGGCCTTTAATCTCCCAACAAAGAAAGCATGTATTTTTCAGTTAAAAACTAAAGTAGGCAACCCCAAACACAAGCGGAATGAGGTAAAAGGTGGTTGATAAAACTCCATTAACTAAACCGTTCAAAAGAGTTTACAGAGGAATCTATTATGGCTGAGTATGGTACATTGAACTTAACAGCAGGTTCATATGACACAAAGGGTCATTTTTACGTGCAACAAATAACAGTTTATTTACGAACATATGACAAAAAGGGCATATTATTAATAAAGTTACTTTCCTAGGTACTTTAAAAATTAGAATCCTATTAGACAAAAAATTAGATAATTTGAAAATCTCAACACAGCTAAATATATACTTTTTCTTATAGAGAACGTATATTATATATTATTATATATTACATTATTTATTTTATTTTACTGAGTTGAATATCGGACATTATTGGTTGGGTTTTGTTATTTATCGTGCTAGTTGGAACAAAGACGTAGCTATATCTACTCTGAAACCACTTTGAATTTTACTCGTTGAACCAAATTTATTTCACACTTATTTTTCACTTGTCTTTTTTTTTCGATCTGCCTGCCTGTCTGTCTGTCTCTCTCTCTGTGTCTCTGTCTGTCTCTGTCTCTCTCTCACTCTCTCTCTCTCTCTCTCTCTCTCTCTCTCTCTCTCTCTCTCAATTCGTATTTTATTGATACGCACAACATAAATTACATATCTAGGGCAGGTAATAGCATTCTACTTTACTTTACTCAGACAGAATATATTATAATAGTAACTTCCAGGATAAGCTATTCATTTTTTGGCTGCGGTAGTTTTAGTGATAGGCCAGTACAACAAAGCCTATTGATATTTAATACTGTTTCCTATCACATTTTTATTCCAAAACAAACATTTTCGACTTGGCTTCATTTCTGTATTTTCTGTATCTAAAATATTTCCAGTGGTTGTTTTGTCTGATTTTGAATATACCACAAATAAGATACAGTAGTCAGTTGTCAGATCAACAAGGTTGTTTTCTCCAGTACTTAAGGGAATAGAAACTGACATTCTTTTGCTGCAAAATAGACGCATTAAGCAGTCAAATTAGGTAATGGAAGTTGACAAAAAGAGAATATTTAGACCAAATGTCAAATAAGACAATAAACGTAGTATCTGGAACAATGGAGGCAGCAGAGGTTTCTTTATGACAGAAATATGGTATGGCATTGAACAAGGCTAGGTTCTGACAAGACTATCTGGTAATGACGATGATGATAGTGATATATTGACAACGATTATATAAGACGTAGAAGCCCTCTCATTCTTTCGTATAATTAAAAAAAGCATTAAAAAAGCAAGATTTGCGGTTTATTGTCTCAAACTAGATCCCATGTTTCTAATTACATATCGTAGAGAAAATGCTACAGTTGAAAATAAAATAAAAGGACAAAGTTCAGTGACGTATTTTACGATCTGTGATCGATTTCTCTGAAAGATATTGTTGGAGGACTGATCCAATCCTGTATCAGATTAGAGGTAAATAGGCTACAGCTTCCATTGTTTTTCTTCATGACATGATTACAAATTCATGTTATGAATTAGATACGGAAATGAAAATCTCCTTTGACCATAAAATTTGAGAAGTGAATATTCAGGAACTAATTGTGTAAGTCGCCATATTGAGAAAAATGCCTGATCTACTAAGTATTTTATTTCCAAAAGAATACATTTATTCTGCTTTAATTCTTGCGTTACTAATTGCTGATCACTCCATTTTACTCTTTTGCTGATTGAAACATATTTCAAGTCTAGATGAATAAATTTATCCAAGGAGTATTTAAAGACTGTGGAGGTTTAAATATTTTAAACTCTCTTTCATTGAGATATATAAGACTACATAGTAGACACTAATCCTGCCTTCCAGACTGAACTGTGTGCGTGACGTACGCCTGTCCATACTTTTAAGAACCGCAGTCTTTCCATAGACACCACATCAATTAAAATGAATAGTCAGCGTCAGAAGCCAAACTGACAAGTTATTTTGCGATATTTTCTTTCTTAAGATGAAAATGAATACACGTAGAATTTCTTAGTCTTTCTCTCTTCCACGAAATAACGTGGGAGAATAACTGCATGGAGATGAAGACGTTGAATCAAATGAGTCACACGAGATAGAAGAAGCTGAGTTGGTAAGGAGAAATTGACAAACCAAACATTTTTATTGATGAACTTTCCTCCAGAGGAAAAGTAAGCTGACCAAGGTTAAGATCAGAATGATATCCCATGAATACGGTAGGAAGATGAGGGCTTAAATTTCTATTGAATGACATCTGGTACATTTAAGCCACATTGAAAGAAACCAGCCACTTCCTTCCCCGCTCTCTTACAGAAGGATAATTGATGTAAAGAAGGAAGAGAGTGGGACCAAGACTAAAACCTTGAGGAACGACAGCATTAATGGAATACTCATCAGATTTAATTCAACGTAACACCATTTACAATGTGAGAGAAATGACTAACGAATTCAAAAGCCCCCTCTATAAATACCATAAATAAAAAGCTCATAAGGCAAGGCAGCGTGCTACACCTTGTCAGAAGTCTTAGAAATATCAATAAAGTGAAAAAAGCGATGAGATAAGATTTATCTCATCTTCTCTTTATTAAAAATAAATTCAGTCAGAAGGAAATATAATTTTGTTCAGGTTTGAAATTAATACCAAATTTTGTTTTTGATTTTATTTTAAATTAAATTTCTATGCTGAAACTTGCAGTAATGAATTACTAAAATTGTTTTGTTTAGTTTTATTATGATCTACATGTTTAGATGTTGATAACATTAAATAAAACAGCAAAATAGTCATTATAATTAATTTTGATTTTTTCAGCCATCTATGAACACAAGTTATTAAAATGACTTTGGTTAATAGCATTAAAACCCGACAAAGCCAACCTTCCACCAGTCTAATTTTGTTAAGCAAGCAACAAGCATCACCACAAAAAGCATGTGATATGGTAAGCATATAACACGTGACCTAGTGGAAGGCATCCAGGTGGACATGATTATTACGGGTAACTCAGTATACTTAAAGTGGTCCCAGATGTAGGTTTAACTCCAGCATTTAGCTTCTTCTTCGTCTTCTTCTTGTTCATCTTCTTCAGGTGTCTGATGTGTTGTTGAAGACATCGACGATCATGACTGGCCATCCCTCTCTGCCTTCAGTCTTTCTTTTGAGTTCATTATTCGTCTATTAGTGGTCCCTTTGCTCCCTCTATGTGTCCTAAGAATTTCAGCTATCTTTCTCTGATGGTATTGAGAAGTGATCTTTTGTATCCAGCCATACGCATTATTTCTTAGTTGGGTTTTCTTTCTGTTCATGAGACATTCATAATTGCCACATCACTACTGCCTGTATCCTTCGTCAAAGTCCAACACTCGCTACCGTAGAGAAAAGTGGATCATACATAAGTCGTCAGGTAATGGAGTTTCGTGGGGAGCCTTATATTCGTGTCTGTAAAAATGCACTTCATGTTATTGAAGGCGTACTTAGATATGCCAATTTTCTTCTTAATTTCGATGTCGCTCTTGCCATTTGGTATAATAGTGCAGCCTAGGCATTTGAAGCTATTCAGTTGCCTGATATTCTCTCTTTTGCACGAGATCTTGCAGTTTGGTACTGCGGGCTTTCTGGAAATCACCATGCATTATGTCTTCTTTGGGCTGACCGGTAGGCCTTGCTTTAGGCTTTTCTCTGCTACTGCAACTGAGATTTTATTTAACTTATCTTGAAAGTCAGCGACGAGGACTGTGTTGTTTACGTATCTTAAATTATTGATGTTGTACCCACCAACAATGACTTCTTCATGTTTTTCAATAGTTCGTAAAATTATTTTGCTCTAGATATTGAAGAGATCAGGAGAGAAGACACATCCCTGTCTCACTCTTCTTTGGATTGGCCTGTAACCACTGCAGGTTTTAGCTATGGTAACAATAATAATAATGGTAATAATAGTATAATTAAGTTAAAACAAATCTGCTGATGTTAGTCTACCCGTATTTTCAAAATAACGCTTAGAAAACCTGATCGTTGATTAACATTGGTAGTTTTGAAATATAATTCCGTCCTAGATGAATCAATTAATCAAGGTACTTAATAACTTTGTATCTGTCCGTTATAACTTTCCAAACGATTTTATTTATGTGGGTAAAGGTTAGAAGTGCTTCCGATACCAATAAGTGTTGTCTCTGTGTGAAAAGTGTTTCTGAGCTTTATAACAAGGCATTTCTTTACAAATATTAAACTACATAAAAATAGGTTTTAGAAAATGAAATGTAACTGTAAAAAAGTTCCAATCATATTTAAAAAATATTTTATATACCAAATACACTTACCTTTAATAAAACCTTTTAAGTAATATCAGGGTATGAGGAAGTCCGGGGGGTGCAGCCGTGGGTTGAGATGGTTTTCGTCCAGTCTCTGTAGTGAGGATAAAGATAAAAGTATTAAAGTATCGTTTAGAGTATTTAGATATTTCGAAAATGAAAACGCATATAGTTGAATTTGTTAGCATGCTCACTAAAATTATCTGTTATATTCTTTGGAAATTCTATCAACTACATTGCAAAATTACCAATTTTTTCAGGTGGTTCAGGCCACCATAAAAGCATATAATCAAAGTACCGTCTAAAAAATTTAAAAAATTGATTGGGTATAATTACAAGTTGCTTTTTTAAGCCAAACTGTATAGGTCTGACATAATACCACTGTAAAAGGAATTTCAGCACTTAAACCCTACACCTGTGAGAAAATTTCTCCACATCTGTACAGTAATAAAATTTATCAAAAGAACAAGTCTTAAAATTTCTGAAGGGATCGATGTTTCCCTAACTTTAAGCTCTCTTCAGATAAATCTAACAGAGGCATTGCATATTAAATGGAGAAATTGGTAAAAAGAGATGATATTATCGGTAATAAAATACCATCCTGACCAATTTTATTACCAAGGCTTCTTAAAAGTGGTGTCGACTTTTTTATAATTTAGGATATTTCAAACAGATTGTTTTTTGAATTTTTAGCAAGGATAGTACTATATAAAAAAATAATGCTCAGAAAAACGTTGGCATAACTTATGACTTGATGACTCTTGGTTCTGTTCTCATTATAATGTTTCTGGTTTTCCACGCAGGCTGTAAATAAACTAATGTGTTTTTAGGCCTTCAAATCCTCTTTCTCATTCTGTTAATACATCTCCTGTCTTACAATACTCTTTAAAATATATTATATTATATTTTATCATTTTCACACTTTCATGCATGTTGAGATCAGTTGATTTGACTCTCGAAGGGAACTCGTCCCTGTGTGGGAGGCTCAGCCCTATATGCTTGACGTGATGTTTAACTATAGGGATTTGAAGAAAAAACAACGTGTTGAAGTGAAAGATATGGTTGCAAATATTTTGGTGAAGGATAAGGGCCGATAGCTCAGGTGGTAGAGCATGTGGCCATGATAACCATAAGCAATGGTTCCAAGCAAGTTGGTTGCAAACATATTTTTCACTCTTCTTTGACTTCAAACATTCCCAATCTATATAATAATTACTTTCATAAGTCCTCTACAGCTTCTTTGAAAGTTGTTTCTTTTTGGAAATAGAGAGAGCACTGGTCATATCATTATTCGTATCAATTGGTTCAGATTCTAATCATTTGTCGGAGTCATTTAATTTCATACCTTTGTTCAATCTTACGGATAAAAAAGCAAGCTTTAAACTAAAAAATAATGAGTGCAAACCTCCGTTAAGTAGCTTATATTCTTCGTTTTAGGAATTTTTTACCAAATATTGTAGTCCTGTATGGATTTATATGTATATAAATAAATGCAGTATTCATTTGTATATATAAATAATTAAATGCCGAATCATACATTAAGATGTTATTGACTGTAATGTGAATAACATACAAGAACAGAAAATACACAAAACCTCCAATACTGTTGTACACTTTTAAACAAGTGGCTGCCGGATGTCATATATTTTTGGGGTGAGGCAACCTGACCAGGAATTGTAGATTTAAGTAGACCTATCCTAAAAATGTTCCTCTATCACTATGATGAAGAATCCATCAACAAATTCCTTGATCCAGAGAGTGATCTTGATTAACATCAAAATTTAATTACCTGCCTTGTTTTGCAAAAGACAGAAAACAAACAATCAAACAATTAAACAAATCAACCGACAAATAAAGAAAGAGACAGCCAAACAGCCAGCCAGACGGACAGACAAACAGAAAAACTTGGGCGAAAACATAACCTCCTTGGCGTAAGTAATAATTATTATTTAAAGAGGTCATTTAAAGAACAGTGCCTCCGTAATCTAAAATAATAGTTTAATCTACCACTAGGACAATACGTCAGGGGATGGTAACACATGCAAATAGAGCTTGTAACTGGAAAAGTCTGAATTTTAGCTGTAAACAGAAATTCCAGTAAAATGGCAACAGATGATGAGACGGATCGTAAACTTATCTCTGGAGTCTTTCTCATTTTATTAAAACAGTTTTCATCAAAAATTTGATTGAAGAACGAAACTGGTAGGGATTTATTTTTAGCAAATCGAACAGTTACACTTTTAGGAAAAAGAACTTTACACTCTTCCATTTGTTTTGTTTTTGTTGGTTTCCTTTTTCTCTTTCCCTCCTTTGTTCCTTACCTTCCCCTCCTTTTAAGCTTTACTAACACATGATCGGTTACTTATCAAAGGAACGATCGATCCCTTAGGAAATATAAAACAGCAGGTACCAACTCACCTTCAGTAGCCAGACAGCTGAAGAGGTATATCACCCTACTCGTGACATAATAAAGCTGCTGTAAGATTCAAATATTAAAGTCTTGCTTTCTTCAACAGTACCTAAATAGCGAATTACTCATTATTTAGCAGAGCTACTTTTTTTTAGTTTTAACGTCATTTTCCCCCAGCAATTGGGGCTCAGACGGTGCCCTTCACAGGGACTTTGATTTGGCAGTGAGGAATTTCTTGGCCCGATGCCCTTCCTGACACCAACCCATGGCTTTTTTTCCCTCCAAATTCTCCTCGACAGCTCGGTGAATCGAACCCGGAACTTTTGGTTATTGTGCAGTTGCGCTAACCATTTTTGGTTATTGTGCAGTTGCGCTAACCATTAAGCCACGGCTCCTCTCACATACTATAAATGAGTATGTAGCAGAGCTACATACTCATTTATAAGAAAAAAGACGCGCCTTCACGTGATGATGAATGTCACTTGATATTTCCTATTCCAAAAATATAATTTGGCTGCAAAACTATTAATAGGAACTTACTATATTTTGCTTGAAAAAATAAGAATCTTCTTTTCACAAGCAAACACTTGTCTTCTGTTCCATGAATGAGCAATTTGGTCTGGCTTTCAAAATCTTACATCTAACAAGCAACAACGTACATACCTTATGAATATATTTATTTATGTATTTTTTTATTTATTCATTTAGGAGCCGTGGCTTAATGGTTAGTGTAACTGCACAGTAACCAAGAGTTCCGGGTTCGATTCCCCGAAGAGAATTTGGAACTTTGCAAATAAATGAAAGCCATTGGCTGGCGTCAGGAAGGGCATCCGGCCAAGAAATTCCTCACTGCCAAATCAAAGTCCCAGTGAAGGGCACCGTCTAAGCCCCAATTGCTGGGGGGAAATGACGTTAAAACTAAAAAAAAAAATTTTTTTTATTCATTTATATTTTTATGTAAATAGAAAATAAGATTTCTACCTAGTTAAAGATAAACTGCTGTCTTTTTGGTCCTGTATAAATAAAAGTAAATTTTTAAATGTAGATGTTTGAAAATAATTTATTATTAAATACCAACTTGTTTTCTTTACTCTTAAAATCAACAAACCTCTTTTTGGATCGAATGTATACTGAACATTTTTTTGAAAATTTGTACAATTCTAACAGCAAAACGTTTTGCATTGACTCTCTCGTTATTATATTATATGGCTTTACTTATCTGAGTATTGGTATAGCAGGGTTATTTTTACAGATATATATATATATATATATATATATATATATATATATATATATATATATAGTAATATGTAAAAACGTTATTTAAGGTCCACAGCACTTCCTTTGTATTGAATTTGATCATAACCCTGCTATTCACATTTCTTCTGAAAATGTTCATAACCATTGTAGGTTCTGGACATTTTCACCTACCGGAAAAGTCACAATTTTCCACAGCTTTATTGTGATCTTCCTGTTTCAAAAGAATTGATCGAGCAGTTACTTTACGTCACCTTTACTCTTCTGATATACCAGAGATGTGTTTTTGTACAATCAAAACTATAAGGCTCAGTTGACTAACATACATTCATTTTGGCATATGCTACAGAATTGGATATGACTCTGCGTCCTTTTGCTTAGACTTAAGGAAGTCTAGTTATCATTTTTTGAAATCCGTGGAGCAATGACCTCCTCAACGTTTTTCCAGAACTAGAATAACAACTTAATGCCTAAATAATTTCCCTTCCATACTAAAAGTATGGAAGGGAAATTTTCAGTCACTTCTAGGAAATCAATTAAAAGACAGGGAATTCGTCAACATGCTGTGTTTTCTATTTCTATCACAAATCATTTTTTGGAGCTGACACCTTATCCCTTCACACCCAATATATATTTGTTACACAGCATCCTCCTAATTTATTTTTACCCTAAAGGTTGCAACCCACCTCTTTACCCCCGAAACAGCAGCTTCACCATTTGAATTTTTTTTGTCTGAAATCAAACAGTGGTCATTCGTCTGGCTCTCAAAAAGAACTACAAATCATTATGGATTCTATCCCATCACATGTGTAATTTTTTTTCTCTCTTCTTGGTACAATTTAACAAGGAACTATTTTTTCAGATTTTGAATTAGTTTAAACAGAGACTAAATGTTAGAAAAATATTTCCAACCCATTAACCGAAATTTTGATATTACATTGCATACAACCTTTAAAGAAAATTTTCAACTCGCATTGTCTCTCATATAAAGAAAAATATAATCGATAAACAGATGTAACAGATGTAAGGGCTTAAATACTACGTCTCAAATACAAGTCTCACTAGTTAAAAACAGAGGCGCCCACTCGAGCAACGTACACTTATTTTGACAGAACCTAAATTATGAAAAAACCAATAAAACTATTGACATGAAGCTAGGTGATAAGCGTGGAGAATTAATACATATGGGTATATCAAATATCAAAATGCTTGTTTAGCTCTTTCACAAGAGTCGTAATTTTATCCACATCTCGTAGCAGGACCAAATCAGATGTACAAGTATCGATGTCAATCTGGGTAAAATTTCCTTGGAAAAGTTAATAAAGGCGAAGAAAGACCAAATTTTGGAAGGGAGCAATCTTATTCCATGCTATAATGGTTTGCCTAACACCATAAAAGATTTGGGACCTCCGTCCATTACGTCCAATTCTAGTAATATTAGGAGTTTCACTGTCCGGGTAAGTGGGCCACTATCTTCGCCTACTTGCTGGAAAATTTCTTTCCTTATTCTTGTTAGTACTGGTTTTCTTAACAAACTAAAAAAAGTTAATTTTTCTGAATCCGATTCAAGACCCTCTTTAGCTTCCATGGACGCTGAATATCTGTATCTTAATATTGATGTTGATGAAAGAACCGAAGCAAGTTTTGCTTACCTGAAATCTACACATCTTCCTCATCTTCTCTGTAAATCCTCACTCACGTTGCTTTATTTGGTACTTCAATGCAACACTTTGACTTATGACACACACTTTTTTCATCAAATAAATGATATTGCAATAGACACTATAACGACTTTAACTTTTCGAACTTATTTATGGCCAGTTTTGAAGAATCTATTTGTGCCATTATGAATCCTCATCTCGGGAATGTCCTGTTATTTTATTTGAGTCAAATGACGGTGTCATTTTTTATAGCTGTACGATCTAGCTTTACCGTAACATTTTATCAAATTATGCAATTATTACAGGATTATTACAGAGTTGGTAAATTTCAGGATAATGTTTTTACTACTTTACATACCAAACTGAAAACAGCACACCACTATCTTAGAAACAATTCTCATTATCCTTTCAGTCATAATTGTCCTTCATTTAAGTTCTGATTTCTATATATCCTATGTATATATTTTCACATTTCACAATACCGATTTCATTTTTGTGGCCAAAGGTTATTACAACAAATCTAACCTTACCACCTAAGCAGCCACCAAGATGGATAAAAAAACTTAATCCAGGGGAAAAAAATTAATCCAGAAAGGACTTCTCTGGTGTTCTTTTTGTTTTAAACATGATACCATCAGTCCAGGGAAATGATCAAGAGCTTAAAAAGCAACCACGATCTTATTGTAAGTAATCATCCCGATTTCCAATTAAAATTTTTGCGCCGTCTAAAAATACTTTACCATAAAAACCTAAAAAATTTTAAAGATATTATTGTTCACTGTGAATTTGTAGAGCCACTAATCAGAGGAAAGGTATTACCTGTAAGCATCCCCATTTTCAGATATGCTATTGTATGAGTCAAGTTGAATCTGTCAAGTTAATGGAGGGTCCTATTATAAAATGAGCGGGGTTTGTTTTTCTTCTCGTGTGGTTTATGTTGCTCAATGTACCAAGCATATACAACTTTATGTAGATTTTACTACCCCCGAAGTTCACCATCCTTTTAACCTTCGTGGTTTCGTAGTACTGTTTCTAAGGCCTTCTTTCCTTCTTTACAGTGTTTGAATAAGTAATCCGTTTTGTTCCCTTACATTATAATTTCACAGGCATAGTAATAATAAGTTACGAAAAAATTTGTTTAGTTCTTTTATGTGTGTCAATAGATAAAGAGAGAGAGAGAGAAAGAGAGAGGGAGAGAGAGAGAGAGAGAGACACAGAGACACAGACAGAGAGAGAGAGACAGAGAGAGAGACGAAAGGCAGACAGAGAGAGAGACGAAAGGCAGATTGCTCAAGCGGTTGTTGTTGCATGACAACAACTCATGGCCACAACCCCCCCCCTGATAACTAACAATACAAAGAAAGATATCTTAGTACTAGTACTGTCTGGCATTGCAGCATTAAATTCAGACTGGATCTTTCTTATTGTCTTCTTTGGTGGCCAAAGCAATAATAAATAGGCACAAAAAGGCAAGTTGTAAAGTATGCCGAAGGGCATTTATTATTATTATTATTATTATTATTTGTCATCATTATCATCATCATCATCATCATCATCATTTGTTATTATTATTTCCATCATTATTTCACAGTTCTGCCTAAAGCAGAAGTGTAAAATAATGATGGCAATTCTCAAAGCCGAATTGACTTTCCAAAGGAACGTGTGAAAACCCTTGACTAACGGTCCCTTGTGATCTTTGTCTTTCATTACGTAAATTATTTTGTCAATATCCTGGTTGTTCCTAACAATGTCGTCTTCTGTAAGAGTGCTGAATTCACTGTGATATGCAGTTTTTCAAGCCATTTGTCTAGTTACACTTCCAGGTGCAATAACAGTCACAGGTGCAACTATCACATTTCTCAAGTTCCAAATCCTCTGAATTAGCCTATTCAAATCTTGATATTTCTCCACTTTCTCTTTTCCCTTGTCACTAGTCATACTATAAATCGGTACCGCAATGTCAATGACGATACATTTTCTTTCACCGTTACTCACGAAAATCATGTCCTGTCTAATATAATATAATTGTAATAATAACTATTATTATTCATTATTATTATTAACTATTGTTATTATTGTTTTCATAATTATAGCTATTATTTGAAATTGGTGAAATGTGATAGAAACGTCTTGTATAATATATTCGAATCGGAAATTATTACTGTAAAACAAGATAAAAATATGTAAATGTGTTGTCTAAAAATAAATAGCATATGAAGTTGAAAAGTACTATTTCATTATGATCATCATCATCATGGTCATTAGTTTTTGTCCCTGCAAAATTCTGTTGCTGCACTCAACAATGAACACGATAATTTTCTGTTACATTCATGGCACATGTGAATTCCTTAAATTTTGTAAAACGTATTTTAAATTCCAGAGCAATACGCATATTGAGCTCTATCCATACTATATCCTTTTATCATATTATGTCTTACAAAAAGCGCTTGTCAGTAATATAAGCGGATGATTTTGAAGTAGACAAGTTTCCTGAAACCCAATAATTTAACGTGAATTCATTTACCTAGTATTCAAATACATAAAAAGCACTACTGTAGGTACTCTATTGTTCATAGTTTTTAGGAATATATAAATGTTTCCAAAGAATACTTTGAAAGCTTCCTGAAGTTGTTATAACCAGTGTTGTAGTAGGTATAAATTACTACTGCTTTTTAAAAGCTCAATAGCATACGTCAAACATAGCATCTCACAACCAAATCCATCTAGTGAACGTCATCTTCCGGCCAGTCTCTAGAATTAGAAAAATTCTTTCCAAAACAGAAGCAGAGATATAAAGGGGATTCACAGAAACCCTCATGAGTTAATTTTAGTAACTATTACTTACGGCATTGTTCATAGAAGCCACAAAGAAAGGAAAGGAGTAACAAAACGCCCTTGTGACAGTACTTGAGAATCGCGACGCGGTAAAATATATCAACACCTGTATTACTTAAAAAGCCCTAACTATTTTTCAGCCGGAAGTCAGTATACAGTCTAACGTCTTTCTGAAATGTACCAAGTACTGTTTAAGCCATTGTGTACAACACAATTCTCCCGTGAAGAACAGATTTCAGTGAGCTGCAAGTTATTTTTAGATTAAATTTTAAAAGATTTTCAATGTTTGAGTTAAGAATGGCTACCTATACAGCTGGGGCAATAACCATTATGATAAGGGCTAAGCAGCATTGGGGCTTATATCCATGTCAGATAAAACTGTTTTTGTGAAAGAGGCCTTGTTAGCTACAAAAGTTGTATTTCGTCACATGACTGGGAGTGATTCGATTGACAAGAAAAGAAATCTATTTAGTTTTCCAGCAGAAAAACGGACTATATCATACACAATCCTATCAAACAAATCAGCTGGTAATAACCTTTAAATACTTCATAAAAAAACAATAGGAAAGTATAATCTTTAATCTATAATATATATATATATATAAAGTTGTATACCAGTTATACAAAGTCAGTTGCAGGGCATTTCCTGTGAAGTGGGCACTTCAAAAGTCAAGAACCATGGAAAAAGAAGGCTACAGACAGCACGTTCAACGTCACAATGGGAAGCTACGATAAAGCAGTAGTTTGTGATTTAACAGGTACATACAACATTTCAACACTCTCCTTTATGATACCAAAAATGATATCGGATTACATCGGGACAATATTTTCATTCTTTTCAAAAACACTGAGAGCAGAAAATGGATATAATATGCAAAGGCATAGCCAAGATTTTCAAAGATGTCGGTTTCCAAATAGACATATCAACCATCCCTCCAGAACTCGATTTTACGGACGTCACCCTAAATTTACAAATCAATACTCAACGCCCATACAAGAAAATAAATGAAAACTAAATTTACATCAGTAATTTGTCAAACCACCTACCAAATGTAAACAAGCAGTTATCAAAGTCGATTTAAGAGAGACTATCAAGAAACCCCGTCGAATAAAACAATCTTCAACCAAAAAAACAAGATTACGAGTAAGCCCTTCAGCAATGTGGCTACAAGACCAATCTGACACACCAAACATTAGACTAGATAACCCAAGACAACAAGCACTGTCTCACGAGGAATATCGTTTGGTTCAATTCTCCGTTTAGCAAAAACATCACCACAAATATTGGAAAAAGGAAACTTATTGACAAACACTTTCCACCAACTAACAAAGTACATAGGATATTCAATCATAAGACTATCAAAGTAACTTGAAGTTTCACTGAGAACAGTGCACAGCAAATACAAAGTCAACAAAAATGTAATATTGGCAAACAAGGAGGGCAATAAGAGCTGTAATTGTCAAAGGGGAAACCAACTACCAACTTGATGGGGAATTGTCACATAACTTACTTAATATATAAATGTACCTTATCCGCAGATAACATTCGCAACAAGTTTTTATAGATCCAGTTGTAAAATGATGGATCTCTTCTTATTTAAGTATCCGTCCAATTTCAACATTGTCCCCTGACCACAACATTCATCCTATTTTTCAAAGCCAATTCTATTACTCTGCTCTTTGGTACGTGTTGTTGGCCTCCAGTGCATGATATTCTCCACAATATTTGAATTGAAGTTTTCGAGGTTTCCCCTTTCTTTTCATTAACTTACATATCTCACAGTGATTTTGCAACAACACTAAGACAAGAATTGTCTTTTTTAAAAGCAGTACCCTCTATCTTCTGTATATAGTGCTTTTTATATTAACATTCTTCTTTATTTTTACAAGTCTGGTAGATTTCACTGTTCTTTTCCTCAATTCCTTTGCTTCATCACCATTTTTAGTGTTAAGCTTGCCTTGATTTTTGTGAATTCTGATACAACTATCTCCTCTTGTCCTATCTTCATCTTTCCCTTGTCTCATCCAGCATACGTGGATCAAATTATTTGGTCACGAATTTTTCCTTTTTGTTTTTCATTAAGGTAAACTCTTGTTATTGGACCACCTTACTATCGACACAAGAACAGCTGTTATTTAGATCAGTCGAACTTTTGAACCCTATTTACCATAATGTCAATTTTGCTATTCAAGGTTACTCTCAACAAAGCATTGGTAGCCACCCTAGACAAGGAAAGGGTGACTAACTGGTTTTAATTACGTTTGATCACTAGTTCCACACAATAGAGGTGTCATTAGTTCCCAACATGAATAGCTGAAAGTTCATCACAATACAATTCTTGAAGATGCCTGTGGCTTTGTTATTGTAACTTTCCATAGGTTTCACATTTTCATTGATCTTGGATTTAAAGATTCCAAAAGTTGGTTGGACAGATTTAAGCAACGCCACAGCTTCAACAAATCCCTACAAATCCTGGAAGATTGGAAGACCAAGCTACATGAGATCACCAGCGGCTATGATTGTAAAGACGTTTATAACTTTGACAAGAAAGAAGTCTTTTACCTGGCATTCCCAGAAAAGACTTGACATCAAAAGGGTAAGACTGCAAATCTGGTACTAACTCAAAGGGAAGACTTGGCGTATCCTTCTGCTTCAACTTGTTAGAAGAACACCTTCAGAGGATCCTTATCATTGTAAAATGCTCTAAATGGAGATGTTTTAAGAACCT
The DNA here is from genome assembly GCA_003991215.1 of Morbakka virulenta. Classification (NCBI taxonomy): domain Eukaryota; kingdom Metazoa; phylum Cnidaria; class Cubozoa; order Carybdeida; family Carukiidae; genus Morbakka; species Morbakka virulenta. Next base: position 3,071,566 of record RDPX01000040.1, read on the forward strand.
CGATGTCACTTCATTTCTTGTCGTCTGCAATTTCAATAACAAAACTTGGATGGGAGGGTTAAAACAAGTTTAAACGCACAATGAAGATAGAAGGCCGTCATATCATCCTGCTATTGTGTAACCCTCTGATTTCTGTGAAGTGAGCCTTTGAGCATGCAAAAAAACCCACAAAAAAACAATCGTGACAGAAAGAGTTGCCAAGCAATTTATGAGCTTGAAGGTTTCATTTCTGAACTTTCGCCCAAGTAGATTAAGAAAACATCATTTTGCTTCGTTTCAAAGTACCGATATGCTACATTAAAATTAGATATTCTGGGATTGAATTATTTAAGGTCAATATCTTAGTACTATATAAAGTGTGATAATAACGTTCAATAATCATGTTCTCTGTTGAAAGAGGTCAATAAAAAAGAATTTCAATATCGTCATATTTTGTCATTACACAATGGCAACTGGATAAGCCTGACCTTCAATGTTATAGTTTAACAATATAAAGTTTTTCTTGTATTGTTTATGTTGCTCAAATGATGCTTAGTCTGCATTCCACACTTTCCTTCTTTTAGAGACTTTAAACTATTTTCTACTTCAGGATATACTAACGATTTTGTTTTAAATCGTATCAATTTATTGACAAGAACAATGTATACGGAACGTCACAAAAGTCTTATGATTTAGATTAAACATATTTAAGTCTAAGAAAGAGATTGCATATCAACTAAACTTTATGAAATTTAGTCTTGAAAAACCTCCACACATGTATTAGTCTTGATTAAATATTCTGATTCCTCTTTGAAATCTTTCTGTTTTAGCTAACTAATACAACTTATTGGAATTTATTTCCTAATATATTTTATACTGATTCTTATTCCATCTAATTTTTTTTTCTGGATTGCATGAGCCCATACTCTATGTGTATTTTTCAATGAATGATATAAATGTTTAATGAACTGAAGGATTTTTGTTTTTTTCATCCGGTATGTGCTTTGATGGTCGATATTTCTAAGATTTAAAGAACATGCATATCCGCTTGTTGCACTGTGCAGGAAGCAATTGATTTTGAAAAAGCAGGTATTTTAGTGATCGGTTACTCACTGAGATAAATATTCTTACCTTGACCTAAATATTCTTACCTTAACTGATTTCGCAAAATTTTATTTTTTTAAATTTAAGAATGTACGTAAATGAAATTTTAGCTGAGCGATATATATTACAGCTCCTGTTAAATAGCTTGAAATCTAACCCAGCCATTTTATTAACTGTAGGAAGAAGAGGGTTAAAAAGGACTTTGAAATATTGACACAATGACAGTCCCTGTTTAGATTGCTCTTGGTATGTAAGTTGGTCATTTTAGCAAAATATGTCTGTCATCCATGCAAGAGTTTCTAATTGTAATGTTTATATTTCCACCAATTAGCGATTAAAAAAAGGATAATATTTCTTGACCTCTTTAACTGTTAAATTTGAGATGAATTGGGTCAGTCTTGAAAAGATCGTTCCACATGGCACGGATATAATATTTGTAATGAAAAGGTCCTTGATCGAAGGTGATGTTTTCAAACTCGCTGCCTTTTTTAGTATTCTAAAAATAGTTATACAAATAGTGAAAGATGTGCTTGCAAAAATGATTTGGTCAAGGACCAATGAAGACAGCTCAGGTTGCAAAGCATGTGGGTATGATAACCATAGGCATTTATTTAAACCAACTTCCATTTTTATACACAAATTTTTCATTTTTCTACAGTTTCAATTATGTTTGGTGCCTTAATATATATAATCAGATGTACGACTAAGAAAAACTCTAACTTTACAGTACTCAGAGTTTTATGTCTTTCACAATCTTCAGAAATAATTATTTGTATACAGCTGAAGATTGTGAAAGACATGAAACTCTGAGTACTGTAAAGTTAGAGTTTTTCTTACTCGTACATCTGATTATATGATAGTTCCTACGTTTTAATGTGGTAGAGCACTGTTGTTGATGACATTTCATATTCATTTGTTAATATATATATATATTTATATATATATAAGTATTTACATATATAAGTATTTATATATATAAGTATTTATATTCAGGACGTCAAGTCAAGTATCCGATATAACTTTGCATGAAGCTAAGGGACTTAAATTTCCATTCCTTAAACAAACAAAAAAATATGCAACACACACACGCATTCTCTCACCCCCCCCTCTCTCTCTCTCGCTCTCTCCCTTCCCCATCTCTCTCCCTCTCTCACTCTCTCACTCCCCTCTCTCTCTCTCTCTCCCCCTCTCTCTTTCTCTTCTCACCACTCTCCCACCCTNTATATATATATATATATATATTTATATATAGTTACATAGTAAAATATTTATATATATAAATATATATAATAAGAAGGTCTAATATAGTGTACTATATAAAGTTGCGTAAAGCGAGGAGACATTAATTTCCACCCCTAAAACACAAAAAAAAATATGCAACACACACACGCATTCTCTCACCCCCCCCTCTCTCTCTCTCGCTCTCTCCCCCCCCATCTCTCTCCCTCTCTCACTCTCTCACTCCCCTCTCTCTTCTCTCTCTCTCTCTCTCTCTCTCTCTCTCTCTCTCTTTCTCTTACTGCAAAGAGAAAATGTTATACAGTCCTGAACATATTGCTGATATCGAGATGTCCTTAGAAAGCTCAACACAAATATATAATTGGCCTTTCCCACTGTTTCTTTTCCAAATTTCTTTTTGATTTCAAGTTTTAAAATTTATGGTGACGTTCCGTTTCATATGATTCAGAACAAAGTTAATACCTCAGCATTTTTGCTTTAGATTCTCTTGGTCATGTGATACATTTATCCTCTGATTCTTATATTCTTCAGTTAAACTACTATTATTGTTCCAGCTTGATTGGCTGGATTAATTGAACATAAACTATTTTGTAAAACAGTATTTTATTAATGTCAAGAAATTAACTTTTTGAAAAGAGTTTTACCAAAACCTCTAAAAAACTAAAACTTCCAAATGAACGAGACAAAAATAGCCTTTAACTTCCTCAAAGCAAAATACAAGAACTTGAAACAAAGTTAAACTGTTTCATTTTTTTATAACTTCTTGGGAGTGCTTCCCATTATCTGTACATTCATTTTTCATGTCTCGAGTAGCTTTGAGCTGCAAGAATGCTAAGATAAGTCTTTCAGAATGAGAATTTGTTAGCTCATCATATTTTAAAAATATTGTCGATTCTTGTATAGAAGGTCCACCAGGCCTGTGATGATATTAACCCTACTTAAAGGGAAGGATTTTCATTCCTACAGTCTTCTCATCTTGATGTATTTATGTCAAATTACTAGGGTCAAAATGAATTACATTTTGGATCCTTAATCTCTTGTTTTCAATGACCACATACACCTTGATTTTCCTATTGTTGTTATTGTTTTTGTTTGCTTTTTATACTTTACCATGGTATTTTCTATATTTGATTTTCTTTATTATCCATTAAACCTAAGTGGTCGCAGTGACCTTGTTTTGGGCTGAAGATAAGTGAATGGTTACTATTGAAACATAAATTTTCTTTTTTAGCTAAATAAAATGTCCCAGCATTGTACCAACCACAAGCAATCGATTAAAGTGGCTGGAATATCTTTGGCGTAAATATGGAACCTTTTGATTAAGTAAGGGTGTGCAAGGTTATATTAGAACAATTTTTAATTAGATACCGGACATAGCTCTAATGAAAATAAAAGATAATGGTATTACGATTGCATAAAGTAAAGCAAGGTGGTAGTCAGGCATGGCATGATGAAACAAAGTTTATATTGGATTAAAAATCACTAAATAAGTTTATCTTCTTGTAATTTATCAACTAGATATAACTTTGAATTTAAGTAGCTTTCTTCAGTATCCATGTCGACAAGATAACAATAATTTTCTATACACTAATTATAAACTAGACCACCCATAACCTAGCCCCACGAAATCTGCCTGATGATAATGGAAGAATTTTAAGACTTTATCCGAGTAAACATGTTCTAGATATATATAGTTTGCTAAGGCCTCACAAGACCAGTTGTTTCAATCTCTAATTTAAGTATAAGAGGAGAAGTATTAAGTCAGAAATAAATTGCACCAGCTAGCAAAAAATATATTAAGACAACTGTAAAAGCAACTATTAATATACTATTTATACCATCTTAACACCTATATAATAGTTCACTATGGTGGAATATTAAAAATGTAACATTAAAATTAATATATGTATATATATATATATATATATATATATATGTATATATGTAATACGAGAAAAATGTAAAATGATTGGGCGAGTACCCATAACTAAGTTAAAAGAGGAAATGGGCATAAAATCTGCAGCCAATAGTTCGAAGTCATGCCTGCACACCCTAAATTTCTCTGTCCCTCTGTCTCTCTGTTCCTCTGTTTCTCTGTTTCTCTGTCTCTCTGTCTCTCTTTCTTTCTGAATCTGTCTAAATCTCTCTCTCCTCTTTCTCCTCTTCTCTTTTCTTCCTCCTCCTCTCTCCTCCTCCTCTTTCATCCTCACTCTCTTTTTTTTCTCCGTTTTTCTCCTTCTTTCTCTCTCTCTCTCTCTCTCTCTCTCTGAGCGTATAGCACTGTGGAGAAGGCGAAAACAAAAGATGAAGGGTCTTTTATTTGGCCTTCTTAAACGACTGCACATTAAAACTCAGAGTGTAGATCTGAAGCATTTCATTTTGATGAAGACAAGGGTAAGCTACATACTTTAAAATAGTATATTTATTTTTATAATCAATGTATTTTCATGTTGTTTTTTGTTTTATAAGGTTTTGTATACCTCAGTCTAGGGTTATATGTGATACTAAAATTGAAAAGGTTTTCCTCTTCGATGAAATGTAAAAGTATCAGAAATCTTTTTCTAGAAATAACTACAAATACCGTAAGCTATGGCGTACTTTAAAAGAAAATCTAGCTTTGTTTGATATGATTAGATTTTATTGTTAGATTAAAAACATAGATTCTCTTATGGAAGGAATATCATTATCAACAAAATCGAAATTTCAACAAACTAAAGGAAGACCGTTAGGGTAAATTTTGTTCGAATTCAGCAAAGCAGTGTTTATCTTTCTAGTTACAAACTCTCGGAAACTGAGAGGTTTGTTCTTTTATAAGGATTAGATTTAAATATTCTTTGAAAAAATCTTAACAAAGAATACAGTTTTGCAGAATTTGAGATTTTACATGCTCAGTTTATCAACCACACACGAAATGCAAAGCAACCTTGATATTGCAGTCATTTTGGAGGACTCCGGGGGGATTTAGGAGACTTTCATATGCACAGGAAACATCTAAAAGCTATGGAAAACTTAAGACGAAATCCAGCCCATTTTATCAATAATTGACTTTTTTCAACAGCAGTTGACAAAATAGCTTGCATCTATCCTTCAGCCAGTGCTAGAAACTACTCTAGTTTCTGTGTTAAGGATTCTTTGACATTTGCTATTGAAATTGAAAAGTGCTCGATGAGTCCAGCAAATTTTGTTCTTTGTTTCTTTCATATCAAGTCTATTTACGAAGGTTTTCCACAAGGTCATTAAAATTTGCTCTAAATCGCCTTTCTGTAAAAACATCGAGTCAACCCCTATTTCAGAGGATGTTTTTGTTAAACTTTTGAATTTAGCAACTAAATCAGTTGCACATAGCTTTGAAAATATTACAGATCAATAAATCGGTGATATGGTATGACCATAGGGTGACCACACCGTCTTGCTTTGGCTAATATTTTTGAAGGCTTTTATAAAAAACAATTATTTGGGTCTACGTAAAATGTAGATGTCCTTATGTACTACAGATACACTGAAGACACGTTTGGCATATTTAAAAATCAACTAAACAGCACTACGTTTCTGATTAACCTCAACAATCCTCATCAATCCTTGGTGGTTACTGCGAGACAAATAGGATGGATGTTTACCATTTTTAGATGGCTTAGTAAAAAAAGCTTCTATGTATTCCCAGCAATTTTTGCTGAATAACGTTTACCATGACGATGTATTAGACACATTATAGGGTAAAAACTATTCAGCTTCCAAACTCCTATTAAACAGACCCCCAAAGTTACTTATATACCTCAAGCTACTCTCAAAACTTAAATTACTAGGGCAATTTTTAAATGTTGTTGTGTTACTGGGCCCAAACCAATTCTCCCTTCACGGAAAATTCTTCCCTCATCTGCAAAGGAGTTCTTGTCTGCCACAAACTTAAGTATGATTATTGAGGAGTGTAAGTGCCGATGTGCTGCCAGGCACTTGGACCGAAAGTCCGTAAGGTTGATCAATATAATAAAACAACACGTACTTAATATTCACAGAGAAAACCCCCGGGTAAGTCGAGCCTATTCAAGGACTCAATGCAGTGCAAGAGTATACACAAAGTTGTTAAATATGATTCAGCTGTAGGACAGCATCAAGTGCTTAACAGTGAATGCAGTAAAATTTCGAGCTCAGTTAAAACAGTTTAAAGTAATTGGCAGAGATAGGACTGATTTTCACTTGGGAGCATTGCACGCAATTCATATTCAACTTCATTACCTTCTCTTGATTTTAAGATTCAAAATACAAGGAAATTATCTAGATCTTATAGAGTATATTTCGACATCTTTATCGTGTCATCATCAGCAATGAACTAATTCACAAATCATACAGTCTTATACAAAAACTAGGTAACCATGGGTAACCAAAAGTACAAAGGCAACTCGCAGAGGGCAATTATGTCAAGAAAATAATTGCAACTCCCTTGAGGTTGAATGAACACGGAACTAGAAACGACCAAACAATGTTTTTGCATTTGTCGCAATGTGAATTGTTTCGAGATTACGTCAGTCTTTTTAGTTTACCATCATTTGATACATCGTTCAAAATAGAAGTTAAAGAACACATTAAAAACGCTGTTCTACTTAATTATTCTATTGTTGATTCTAATACTAGTTGGTCCCAATTGTCAATTCTAGAAGCATTTTATATAAAACGCTACTCACCGTCGATAAACAAAGGTTTAAAGGCCTCAAGGGAGTTGCAATTATTTTCTTGACATAATTGCCCTCTGCGAGTTGCCTTTGTACTTTTGGTTACCCATGGTTACCTAGTTTTTGTATAAGACTGTATGATTTGTGAATTAGTTCATTGCTGATGATGACACGATAAAGATGTCGAAATATACTCTATAAGATCTAGATAATTTCCTTGTATTTTGAATCTTAAAATCAGGAAATGTTTTTATTCGGTTTCTGTTTTGTTTTATTTTATATCAAATTGTCTGGCAAAGATGGTTTTTTTTACCTTCTCTTTGTAGACAAAAGATTTTGTGTACAGTCTTTAACTATTTTGAACTGCTAGCCACAAAAAGTATGTGTGTTTGTGTGTGTGCGCGCGTTTATCTGTCTGTGTGTCTGTGTGTGAATTTGGCAGTCAATTTTGGCTTTTTTCAGCCAGGAACAAAGAGAGTTGAGCTTTCTTGATTCTGCTTTTGTTTTACAATGCTGATTAAAACAAATTTGACTTAAGTTTCCTTACTTGCGCTTTGGTCCAGTCGAGTCCCACCGATATAGTTCAAATATATCGATCATCAAATGAAATGAACTGTTTTTTATTTGCGATATTTTTTAAAAAGCTTTTCGCGAAAAGCAAGATTTGAACCCCCCCCCCCCCTTAGCACAGAGGATTTCTTCTACTTTTTTTTTCTTTGAACCTTTTTTTAAAAATCCTTTACCTTGTTTGAATTTTTCCCTCAGTCACCTCCGAAAACTTGAGTGAATTCAGTACTATGCCGTAATAACCGAGAAATAATTAGCCGCAGTACTTCCAGTGACCGTGATTCGAACCTCGAACCTCTTGTATGGTACTCTGGTGCTTTAACCACTTTGCCACTACTACACTATATATAAAAATACAAAGAAATATTTTTGAAGATAGTTAATAGCTAACGATTTCTGTGAGTATGGAGCTTGTACAGTGAAACTGCTAGTTATAATTTAGTCTCTTTCTCAAACCCCGCTCCCCCCCCTCCCGCTTGTTTTATCTTCTGCATAATGTTCTGTTGTAGACATTGATCACTTTTTTTGTATAAATAGAATAGATTACACATATATAACCCTTGCTTTGCAATTCAACTGATCATCAGTGCACGTAGGACTTCTCCCCTCACATAGAAACCAGCAACGCTACTGTTTTTCCAGTGGTTTGAGCACTTAGACACATCAGATTTTCTAATTTTTTGATGATCAGCACTCTTTAATCTCACATTATTTTCTTAATGGCAACTGACGGGGGCTATGTATGAACTGTAAACGTTTTGCTGTTGAAAGCATTACCAAGTAACTGCTGAACAACAAAAAAGTGCCTTTAGCGTTAAAAGTATTGAAAAGCTATTTGGGAGCAAGAGAATACGTAGACAACACGAGTTGGACACTTTAACAAACCTGCAGTCATAGTTGACATATAAATTATGTATTCTATTTTTTGCTATTTGGTATGTTTTAGCTAACTTATTCTATGTATTATCTTTCATATATTTAGATATAAAATTACAGTTGGCCTTTTAAAATCTTTTGTACTTATTTTCACTCTTGTTGCATTAGTTTACTTTTCTTCATCCTGCTATAATTAATTGTTTCTTGTCTTCTTTCCTTTTACCTGTTTACATTGTCCTTGTTTTAATTTTTAGCTTTCTTTCGGATCCAGTGAGATGCATTGTATCGTCTTCTCCAACACCCCTTTGTTACACAACACACTTTACATTCCGTTTCTTGCAACTACATCTGTTATCTAGTTTATAAGGTAAGTACTTCTTTAAGATTTTCATTTACTTGCCTAATTGCACATTATTCGTCTGTGTTCTTGATAAAACATGCGAGGAGCCGTGGCTTAATGGTTAGTGCAAGTGTACAGTAACCTAGAAGTTCGATTCCCCAAGCAGGCGCAAAGAATTTGGAACTTTACAAAAGAAAAAGCCATTGGTTGGCGTGAGGAAGGGCATCCGGCCAAGCAATTCCACACTGCCAAAACAAAGTCCCTCTGACAGGTATCGCCTGAGCCTCAATTTCTGGGGGAAAGTGACGTTAAAATAAAAAAAAAAAAAAAAATGTATTATATATGCACTGTGTATAAATGGATAGTGCATTACTGGTTTAGACGAAAGTTGAAACGTTTAAGAATTTAAAAAAATTTTTTTCACAGGAAGTAGCTACAAATTATTTTGAAACTCTATATTTATATTCTAGCACTTACTTTATTTCTCAAGGTAAAGGAGTTTATGATCTTTTAGTGCAAAGAATACACTTTATCTTACCAAACTAAGATGTTAAATTATGGATGGAAGGTGAAAAAGGCTGAAATATATTTTTGATGTTCACACATTTAAACATGAAATATACATATAGGCAATTGCGTATGAGTATTGCTAACTTTGTGCTAATAATCGAAGCAAAACATAGCAGTAATACTAAAGAAAGAAGCAGTGGCATTCTGTAATGCCATTTAAATACCTTTGATACGGTGCCGTTTGAAGGGGCTATAGTAATGGGCACAATATTCATAATCATGAATAAAAACAAGGGAATAACAGGTATTTATTTAAAACTTGTAACAAATGTCGATAATATTGGCATGGGGAGAAAGCTTTTTTCGACATTCGTTGCTGGTGGAGGGATTTCTCGACTCCTTCTGTTTCCTTTGACAATTTCAAAAATTAGTGGGTTTTCCTTGACTCCTTTTGTTTTCTTTGGTCAATAACAAAAAAGTGGCTATCGTTCTGAACCCATCTTTGTTTTTCTTTTTTTTCTTATTCTTCTGTAGTGCTATATTCCAGCTGTGTATCAGTTAAAAAGCCTTCAACCAAAATGAACTTTTTATTCAGTGCGATATTTAAGTTTTATATCAGCATTCTTTTAATTGAATATTAGCTTTGTTAAAAGGATCGAAAGCTAGTTGATGGAATTTCATTTTACAGTATCATTTGTGTAACTTTTTCTTCTTTTTTTTCTGTGACGTTAAAACTAAAAAAAAGATTACTAATTAGAGAGAGCTCCATTTATGGTAAAGAGACCTTACCAGTCACCTCAATACATAATTAAGTGTCATTTATGACGTACGTCAAAATATTCCCAAGGGACATACCACAAACCGTCAAAATTCTGTAGTCCATTTCAAATACAATGCATACAAGATAAATCACACCCCATACAATAGGAAACATACTTGGCCAACCTGCAAATGATAGCTCTATCAAGTATTGTTCTTTCGTTATTATAAATGTTAATTGGCTAATTCAGGATATACGTAAAATCCAATTTGCATTAGTCATTTGGATTATGAAAGGATTTGAAAACTGCAATTTCGCTGTGGCATTTATTCTTATGACCCCCTGGTCGAGGAGGATCAGTTATTTCTGCTAAAGTCTCTTCATAAAGACCCTCATCATTTTTAAATTCCTCGTGTATGGAAATATTTTTCATTAGATAATAATTCACACAAATTTTCTTATTTGAACTTGGTACATACCAATATTGATATAATTATTTACCAAACTTACTTGAAATCCATTTGAAGTTAAATACAGATTGACTGTTATTATGCCATAGAGCTTTGTTTATTGTTTACGTGAACTCGATCTAGATATCTTTGAAAAATCTTGGGTTGTTTTTGTTGCTCTCATTAGTACTAATTGCAACCAAGGTGGTGGTCTCAAGTCTCTTCAGTTCTTTCTAAAATAGAACCAGTCATAACAAAGGTAAGAAGTTCAGGCACAGACAAATATCGACCAAGAGTTAAGAGAATAACATAAACAGCATTATCTGGTTTTCACGTAAATCTCATTCTCTCTTCAGTGAACTACCCAAACATTTGCTCCTGTTTTGCGAAGTCATGCGTTGACATCCTCAGGTCAATGGATTTGTCAAACAGTGTTCCGTTAAATACACACGACAGTATTGAAGCAATATAAAGTTGCACTTATCACAAGAAGACTTAAGTTAAGAAATACGAGACATGAGTGCACTAGCTCAAGTTGCGAGAGGAAACTCTCGAAATGTGAAATGGATAATTCGCCAATTAACAGAATCATGGTCTATCTATGATGTTAAAAGGTTGCTGTATGAGGTTTATATAAAGGAGATGGGATGGAAGTTTGCAGTTAACAATCCAACAGGTATGGACAATACAAGTAGCTTTTTTGCTGTAAGAACGTACCCAATTTTTTGCAGCCTTTTCACCTCTTCTACTTTACTTTTCAACCTGTAATAAGATATTTAAATTTGAAATTATTGGGAAATAACCTGAGTTAGAGGAATTTTATACAGTGACATGAAACGCTTTGATTATCCTCTACAGGACGTCAGACGTATGAATAAACTCACGTTATCCTTTTTTTAAGTGTACATAAGATTACGCTTAATTTTTAATTAATAAACTTATAGATTACTAGAATAACTAAATGTATACACTTTCGGTGAGTTATAAAATGTATTTAGAAATAACTAGCAAAAGAAGATTAATTATGAAATTTGAGCTGTAAAAGGCTGTTTTTCAACTGTTAGAGTTTCTATAAAAGTGATATTGTATAGCAGAGATTTTTGCATAGAATAGCTATTTTTGATTGAGAGAGCTTCAAAAATACAAGTAGATTTCTCCTTAGAAGAAAACCAATTATCTATTTAATTGAGATGTCCCAAAGAGCGGTGGCATTCCTAAGTTTTCTGTCTATTTCTAAGATTACGTAAGTTATGCCTTTTATATTTGGCTGGGTGTCCATATATTTTCAAGATAGTAGCAGTAAACGATAAATGAATTCTTACATATTTTTATATTTGTTAGCCTCCTTAATCTTTATTTCAATAAAAACAGTTTTTATTGCATCGTTAAAGATGGCTGTATTGCTACTTTAAGTTCCAACGGCTTTCAACTCTTATGTCAAAACTAAAATCTTTTCTTTTCGTTTGTGCTATCAATATCTTGGCTATGATTTCACTTGATTTCTATAGCAATAAAATGCTATATTCTAAAAAGACATCCAAACAACAACAAACCAACGAAGTAGGTTCTGAGCTTCAACGACATCCTGATGTATGTTAGGATATTGGCATAAGTAAATATATTTTCTACTCTCCTCTCGTCAATTAATTTGGGCAACGTCTTACTTTTATTAAATATAAATACTGCCCTAAAACAAATAACACACTGCATAAAAATAAAAACTATACTAATCTAAAAATATAGTCTATTAGAATATAAAGTGAAGAAGTATACTTCGTAATAGAATTTCTTATTGTACTTTGTTAGAATTACTTAGTTACTCACATTATCCTAGTTATATTAACATCGTGATGACCATGGAGTAGGTTATCCTCTAAAGCTGTATTAGAATTGCTTGAGATATAAAGACGATGTATTTATGATGCTCCTAGTAGAATTTAAAGTTTTAAAGTATACTTTAAAAAATATAGAAAAAGCTTGTAAAAAAGGATGGGTATTTTTTGCTTGTTAATTAAATTGGCTTTTTCAAAAAAAAGCTCCACCTGTAGAATTTAGAGTTCGAAACACGGTTTTGCGGTAGGTACTAGAAAAAATTTTTTAAAAAAATCATCATCCTTATGAATGCTTACTTCTTTTACACTCCAAGAATCGATATTTTTGGCAGATTTGATATTCATTATTTATTCTATTCAAGTAATCCTTAACATTTTCGTTTTAATAGATCATTCGTATTTGTTTCAAAGAAATGGACAAATCTACGTTCTATTTATCGCTTTCTTTATGTCTGTACTTTATACTTTTTTTTGTTTAAAGTCAACTAAAGGATTCGGTAGCATTAATCGAAGTCATTTATCGTACAATTAAACTTCAGGAAATTGATTTGTTTTAATCTAAATGTTGGTAATTGTCATGATTGGGAGCTCCAGCTCTTGCCAAAATTGGCGAACCCATCATTTTGGTGGTCTACCTTGAGATTATTTTTCGTTATGCTAATGTACCAGTGTAGCTCTTCAATGCGGTAAAAAAAGAACAAAAACAACTACACGATGTAAAATTAAAACATTCTGAGACTTAATTTGATTTTTTGAACTTTTAAAAGATGTTTTCTATGCTGCTTAAGATGGATTTTATTGAATTTTTGTGGCGATAACAAACGCTAATAATTTTATCGTTACTTTGTCTAGCGTTTGAATATTGTTAAGCTAACTTCCAAGAAGAATGATGTGATGTTTATACCAATATTATGTCAGTACTGATACAACAATTTTTTTAAAATGTTGTGCTTTGGGTTATGCAAATAGTTATATTAAGAGAGTGCTTTATTTTAAAGAATGTTGAGTGCTTTTCTGAACTAATTTAGTGCTTGTTTAAGTCGGATTTATCGGAACAAATACAGGAAAAAGATGACACTTTTAAGTAAATATTCTTTCTAAAGTATTCCAACTCAAAAGAAAGTAACATCTTTCAGGACAAATGCAATAAATTTGGTGTTTAATATTTCAAAATGTTTTCTAATTTAATTTTTATGTATCTATGTGTGGATGACTTCATAGATCTAACCCATCTTTTTACAAATCTATCTACCATCAATCTGTCTACCAATTTATTTGTTTAGTCCTAGAAATGCGGCATCGGGTTTCTCAATCCCCTTAATTCTCTGCCTTCATCTATTTGTTTCTGAGCATTTGCGTTCTAGTTGTCATTTCCATTACCCGAAAAACAGGCTCAACATTGACTTTTTTTATTTATTTACAGGGTTCGAAATTTCGAAGTCACCGTTTGGAAAGAACATCTTGACCGATAATCTTGACAGCCATTCCAGTTGGTTTGGAGCTTATGATAATGAGCGCCTAGTAGCAGTTTTACGTTTAGTTTACCGAGACAAGAATGATCATCTTGATTTGACCAGATATGATTCAAGTAAAAAGCCGAAATTTGGGCCTATTCTTGATAAAGCTTTAAATCCTAATCTAGTGGAATTGCAACGTTGTGCTGTTCATAGCTGTTATCGTCAAACAGACGTGTTTCCACATATCTTGCATCACACTGTAAACTATGCTTTCGAGAAAGGATTTGATATAATTGGAACAACATCTGTTCCTCGATTAGTGACTTTCTTTCAACAAAATTGTAAAGTGAAGGTAATAGAGAGAGAATTTTATTACTCTGAAAATCAACATGGACCTTCAACCGTATTCTATGCGCCGCATAATGACTTATTAAATGTACGAAGGCAACTTGATAAGGTTATAAGTCAATATTGTCGTGTGATTACGGCTAAAGAAATCAGATCCCAAAGACGACTGAGAATGGAACAAGAATTATAGTCGATAAATGCTCAAGAAACAATGAGGATTCTTTTTATGACAGGAAAAGGAATAGGTATTCAAGCTTATTGCTTTTCTTAGAACTAGTGAAACTCCTTTGTAGGAATATGCATCACCACGTTACCAAATTGTTTGATATGTCAAGCGATTTATTTACAGTGCACCAAGCAAAATCAAAACTAACTATTAATTGGAGATACATGACGATGTTGGCCTGGAGTCAACAGAGTTGAACCAACCTCAATTTACAGTACAGTACTGTATAAAACGATTCTACCCATATAGGCATTACTTAGTTGCTATGTTTAATGAACAACTTCAAATTAGTTTAAAAAGTATACATTACACAATGGTTGTGAAATGGTGTCTACATTTTGATTACTATGACGTTATCAAATCTAATACCAAAAAAGAAGAGATTATTAAAGGGGAAAAGAGTATTACTCGTAGAAATTCCACTCACAATTGTTGACAGTCCATACCTTTCATTTTAATGAAAAAAGACGTGCTTAACAAAAGCTTTTGGCTATCCTGCAAAAGAACGTTTGGTATCAATAAATCATAGGTGATATTGAATTACAAAAATACCAAAAGTGCTAGTTTCAAACTAAGCTTCAATAGCCCAATTAGCAGAAAGATAATCATGCTACACCAAAATACTTGTTTGTATACATCTTGGAAGATTATTAAATTATTTATGAGTTTTTATTTATCAATATAGAGTAAAAATATACCTTCTATTATTTAGGAGAAAATGTTATTTTACTCTTAAATAATACTATACAATATTAGTTGTACGGTAAAACCAGGGTTAAAAATGAGGTGTAATGCAAAATGCCTCTAGTTCTCAAGGTGTTAAGGAATGTGGCATATCTTTCGTCGTTTGGGCTTTGACCATAAAGCATTTTTTTAGGTGTACTAAATCTATTATATGCATCAAGTCTATACTTAAGTAACGCAGTTTCCCAGTACCCACATATGGATGGTAGAAATTAAGCATCAGAGATGTGAATACTTGCACAAAATTACTGTGACGTAGATATTTCCACTGAAGGGTAGGTGCCATTAAAATCTATAAGTTTTTAGTTTTAGATTTCCGTTGGCAGCGAATCGAACTTAAACATGTTAAAGGGAGAAAGGGACCAGTATCTATTGATTCCTCCGGGTATCAGCATGGTCAACACCTAACGCAAAATTTGCACGTTACACATCCTGATATCGTCAGAAAAGGCTTTTTTCGCATCATATGTCGTTTTGTATTGTTGCAATACTAAAATTCTTATTCATAAAACCTAATGGAAATAAATTTATAAAAAAATTTAAACTAAAATGTATTGGAAATTGCAGTCCCTAAAAAGATTTCCACCACTTCGTCGCGCATATCTTGGTAGTTTCAACATGACCAGTGTCATCTTAATAATTGGATTTATTGTTGACATAGTTAAGAGCCTTTACAAGCTCAGGAACTTCATCATTTAAGTCTGTGCTCTCTATACAAAAACGGAAAGGGTTTTTGACATCGATTAAGGCAACTGATAGCATTATAGTCTTTATTTAGAAAAGCGGTGTTCTAATCAAACAGCTAACTTGTAAAAAAAATGTTACGTTTTTGCTTATATCGATAGAGTGATGCTATGGTCTGGATAAATGACAGATTTTTTTCTCGATAAGATGGATAACTATTCAGGGTAGAACTGGGATTTCAATCACACCCACTATTTCCTTGTAGCAGAGGTCTTTGTAAAGGCGAATTGCTACTATAAGCTGACGTTTCACCTTCTACAGCAATTTAGGTTCATTTTGTTTTGCTTTGTTTATTTACAGAAACAACAAGTAGTTTATTTTTAGGTACTGTTATTCATTAAATGTATAGAACGCTTCAGTTGCTAATTATTTGTATAAGGTACAGATGATACTGTGAGAAGAAATAAGTAATGAATTTTCTCAGCAATAGACAAGATTCAGAGAAATAAGAAAACCACAATGTATATCTGTACTTGTAAATCTATTATTGACATGAATAAATTTGACCTGGCTTATTTATGAGATAAAAAGAAAAACAACCCCGTTTTAAAAAGGAAGATTACTCAGCACATGATAGGGAAATGTTGTCAGTATCTAATCTTCCCTTTTCCTTCCAGAAAGGTTTCTAGTGATAATTCAGTCTTTATCTCACTAAATAATATCTGTAGGTTCAAATACTAATCTTCGTAACTGATATAGATTTAAAACTCCCCGACCTGATTTATTGTATTAAATCAGAATAAAATTTCGACATTAATTTTTCTATATGCTGCATTTCACAATGTCAAAACAATCTCATATACTGTTCCTGTTTTAGCTAATCATATCTAAATTTAAAAAATTCCACCGCTAAATTTTTAGAACATATTTGCCATCGCTTTGCAATGAGGAATCGATTTTCTATAAGTAAGCCTATAAAAATAATTAAAACCTGTTTATCTATTTAAGAAAAATTCTTAATTAGCTTCCGTTGGAAGAAAAATAGCATTTTACTCTTTTTTGTCAACTGAGTGTGTGATTTAATCCTTTGTCCATTTTACTTCATGGAACGGCTAACCAGACCAAAAATGTACCTATTAAATTGTACTGACATAACAAAAAAGTTATTTTTAGATTCGTATAATTTTAGTCAGATTTTGTTGTATAATATACAGTTGTAAAATATATTTGGAAAGACCCACAGTACATACGATGGGAATGTAAAATATGTAATGGTATTAAATATTTTGCAATAGACAAAGATTGAATTTGTAAATTATTTATTTGCATTGTATTCCCACAACTCAAGATTCTTCAATGTACTATGTTTCATTGAAATTGTAAATTAGTTTTGAAATCAATCACCTTGATTGATATAATAGAAAAAATAGCTCCATGAAATGTGTTTGTGATGATTTTGCCTGGTTTCCTTGAGATATGTTAGTTTAGGTACTCAAACATTTTTCTGACCGACAAAATCTATCGACTTATGCAGACATGGAGGAGCAGATCTCGAGGTAAAAAGAACTATTAAAATAAAGCCTCTAGTCCACTAAGTATATTCAAAAATGAAGTCTGAATATGTGGATCTTTATTAATCTGTCTGATGTCCACAACCTTGGCCTGATACAATATCCTGCCCTATAAAATTGTCCCTGAAACAATTTAATTGCTTCCTTGCTTATTTAATTACGTAATTACCGCTGCTGCTGCTACTATTACTACTACAACTACTATTACTACTACTGCTATTACTACTACTATTACTACTACTACTACTACTTCTACTACTATTACTACTACTACTACTATTACTACTACTACTACTCTACTACAACTATTACTACTACTACTACTACTCCTATTACTACTACTATTACTACTACTACTTTTACTACTACTACTATTACTACTACTACTATTACTACTACTCCTATTACTACTACTCCTATTACTACTACTACTACTACNTACTACTACTCCTATTACTACTACTATTACTACTACTACTTTTACTACTACTACTATTACTACTACTACTATTACTACTACTCCTATTACTACTACTACTATTACTACTACTACTACTACTTTTACTACTACTACTATTACTACTACTACTACTATTACTACTACTGCTTCTACTATTACTACTACTACTACTACTACTATTACTACTTATACCACTAATACTCCAAATATGCATGGATGGTAATTATTTTTGGTTTTATGTTTTATCATCTACCTTAAGTTTTTAATGAATTATATATATATATATACAGCACTGTGCCAATTTTTTACAAAGATTTTCTGACACAAAACATAACTACAAGCTGGTATCCTAAGAAAATAATTTTGGTAGAGTAGAAATTTACTTTCCATCAATCTCTCATTTTTTTTATCTTATAGGAAACGAAAAACTAATTCTTTACAAACATGATTATTTTGCTAACAATTTGCAATTTTTTTGTTTTTACAACTGTTAATGAAAAACAAAGTCTTGGTTAAAATAGTTAAAAGTATTAGTGGAAAAGGATCTTAGAAATATTGGCCTTTTCAAATATTAGAGCACGGTCTCTATTCATATGCCACCATGCATTTCACATTTGGTTATGCTATTTTTTCCGAAAGAAGCTTTTGAAATTTATGTTGATTGATGTCCAAAATTTATAGCAAAACAATATTGTTCATTTCAATAAAGTGCTTATTTGACTATTTTGTCTAATTTAAAGGGGTGAGCTGCGACTTGAATCTAAAAATTACCTTTTTAGAAACACATATAGAATTTTGTTTTTGGTATTCTAGATTTGGTTTTCATGTACGTCATGATTTAAGTCCTATTTTTATTTCACTCACCCCAAAAGAATGAATTGCCAGTCAAGGTCTTGCTCCTTTTTTTCCACAGTTACTTCTGCTTTACTGCCATGCTGGCATTTAAGGCTTTGTAGGCGAAATTTATTGTTAGACAACGGCTTTTTCCATGTTTCTACAATTACGTCTTTTTTGCCAGTTGGAAACACCCCTTGTTAAATTTGTTTGTATCATTAAACCATCGAATCTGCTAACAGTTGCGTTTCTGCTTGAAACCTCTGCAGATCTATGATAAACCTCATTTCCTAGCGGTTATCATATTACCATGTAGTTTTCCCAGGTCCACGTCCTAAAATAGTGTTAAGAGCGACCCAGGCGCCTGTTTGTTCCGTTTTGTCCAATCCTTTGGTCTTCGATTGTAAATGCATTAGGAACGCCTGATAACTGTCTCTGTAATTTGTGTTAGAATTCTCTTAAAATAGTAATAATGATGAGCATGATAACGATAATGTTAATAATTAAGATAATAATTCGAACTGTGCTCTAGAGCTGCAGATATACTAACATTTGCAATATAATTGTATTTAATCCTTCCTTTCCAAATGCTATCTGTTCTGTCATACACTACTACTATTAGTACTTACTATACATTCAGCTACTATCTTACTCTTTTACATTATTTGCTTTCGGGTTCTGAATTTTACTAGTAGCTTAAATAATAGTAGTAAGTGCAAAGGCTTCTTTACTGGATATTCTGACCGGTCGGAATTCCTTTACATTTATCAATTAATTGACTACATTCAAATATTCTGCTGATTATACACAGACACAAAATTGTGATATTTCAGACTGTACAAAAATGGAAATACAGATAATTTATTGTTAACGAGAAGTCTAAGAAGTTAACTTCTAAATAATGTGTGTTGTAATTTAAGGCAAAACCAGTCTATTTGTTAGCTCGGATATTATTTTAACGCTTTCATTACTTTGAATTTGGGCAAGGTAATCTATGTTTCTTATCACTTGTTTTATATTCTTGTCTCTTTTATTAGTGAATTGTTTTTGACTGATAATAAAAGAAAACCTATTAAAACCGAAAAAAATCTTTAAATTTAAATTTCTCTGCGGTAATTTACTTATTTTCATGCAGTAACTTAAAAGAATGTAAGGCGTTATTAATCGTGCCACAGAGTCTCAGTCTACTTATTCAAGTGCAGACTGTTGAGGAAGGGGACTGAAGCAAGAAATGAACAATAAGTCTTTTCAGATAGACAAGAGACTCTGCATGCCATCTATAGATTAGAAATAGATTTTAAGAGATTTGTTTAGTTAAAATAACTTAAGTATGACTGTTGTCTTGTAAATCTTGTATGGTCTGTTATGCAGACCTCTTTTTGAAGAATACTTGAGATTCTTTGGCTATGGGAACCAAAAGACTGGCGGATTCTAAGGAATGGCAACAAACTGACAACAGAAAAAAGAAAAATAACAAATAAAAAATACCATTTGAAAGAAAATGAATTAACTTTTGTTTCCATTTAAGAAGGATGAAAATCATAGACCAACTGAAGGCACTAATAGGAAAACATTTGTTTAAATTGTTGGTAAAAAAATGACTCTAAAAAAAAGGGGTAAGTTCAAAAATATACGATACATTATTTCACAGCTTTTAATGAATGTGTGTATTTATGGTCTATCTATCTATCTATCTATCTATCTATCTATCTATCTATCTATCTATCTATCTATCTATCTATCTATATATCTATCTATGTATCTATGTATGTATGTATCTATCTATCTATCTATCTATCTAACTATCTATGTATCTATCTATCTATCTATCTATCTATCTATCTATCTAACTATCTATATATCTATCTATCTATATATCTATCTATCTATCCATCCATCCATCTATCTATCTATCTATCTATCTATCTATCCATCCATCTGTATATCTACCTATCCATCCATCTATCTATCTATCTATCTATCTATCTATCCATC
>RDPX01000040.1:3093942-3153899 GCA_003991215.1 Morbakka virulenta
CTCTCTCTCTCTCTCTATCTATCTCTCTCTCTCTCTCTCTCTCTATCTCTCTATCTATCTCTCTCTCTATCTATCTCTCTCTCTATCTATCTATCTCTCTCTCTCTCTCTCTCTCTCTCTCTCTCTCTCTCTCTCTCTCTCTCTCTCTCTCTTCTCTCTCTCTCTCTCTCTCTCTCTCTCTCTCTCTCTCTCTCTCTCTCTCTCTCTCTCTCTCTCTCTCTCTCTCTCTCTCTCTCTCTCTCTATCTATCTATCCATCCATCCTTCCTTCCATCGGCTGTGCACTTTGCTTTTGGTTCCAGAACGAAGAATATAACGGTTTGTAACAATTCTCTTTGACCCATCTTGTTTTACATTTATAATTTGTTAAATATTTGTACCTAAACAATCAAGGTTTGAGAAAATCTAAAGTTGATAATTGAAAAAAGCTGTTATCGCTTGCCTAAAAAAATCTGGAAGTAAAATAGTTCCAAGTGGAGATCGCATGAATCAGTAACGACAAAACATGACAACTCTTTTCTCATTTTAATGGGCCACGCTTGTCAAATAGGTTATTTCAGCTTGTCGTAACGGGAAAAAATGGTATTTTTCAAATATCTGTTTTGTTTTAAATAGTTTCTGACATGGATGTATGGAGGTTTTTAAAAAGGTACACAGAATCAAACCTTAGCATCCAGCTGCTTTAAACTTATCTTGTTAAAAATAGAAAGCAAACGTTGGGGAGTTTTTACAGATCAATTGTGACTTAAAAAGGACAATGCATCAAGTAAACACTTCTCTTATTCTGAGACCACCCATGATGAAAAATCAGAAGAAAAACTGTTCTCAACAAAAAAAGCTTTAAATACGACTAATATAATATTTATTTAAATGTTACCTTTTAGAGAAAAAGATTCTGGCTATTTCCAGCATTCTAAATGAATGAAAAATTGGAAAAATAAGGAAATAAGAATGAAATGTTTTCAAAAAAACAACGAATAGGGGTTTCCCACAGGACTAAACTTTTTTGAGGCACAGCACACCTTTACCGATTTTATTCTACCCTTGCCTACCCTAACCTTGCATATGGCCATGGAAGAGAATCAGGGAATAATGCTCCTCAAATTATTTATTTGTCACCCAAATGTTGTATGTAGAATTTTTATTATATATAGAAATGTGGTGGAATAGAAATTAAAAAAAGGAGGCACATTCAAGTATCTTCTGTTACTCAAAAACCAAAAAAGAGAGGAAAGCTACTCAACGTTTCGATTCAGGACGTTTTTAAGTCGTTTTTAATTGCTTTTCAACAAATTTTATATTTTCCTAGCCATCCATTTCCTTGATGAAATCCATAGACTTAAAATACCTCACTTTATTTTAAGCTCTTTAATTTTAGTTTTGGAAAGTTTTCCTCCAATCCACATTTTAAGACCCATTCCACCTCTTTTTTAAATATCAAGGAGCACTGTTTGGTAGATTTAGTGGGTTTTTCAATGTTAAAATGTTAATATAAAACAAGTTATTTCAAACAAAGTGAGTTAGTGATATTTTACTTTTGAATTCGTTTATGCTGTAAAACGCATAATGTTAGAACATTATTTGCCCCCGAGGAGAGAAATACCCCGTACTAAGAGAATTATTAAAAACCCATTATTTTAATGATCTTTTTAATGGAATTTACAGTCCGATATTGATGTATTAGTAGTCCAAGACTTTAAAAAGATCCTTGTTTTTTAAACAATACATACTATTTTAGGGTTACAATACGAGAAAATAGAAAACAATAAGACTATTAATTTCCAAATGGTGTCTTTCAAACACATACAGAACTGCTAGATTAACTTCTTATATATGAATAAAAGAACTTATGCCTGAAAATTGACATGATGCCATCCATTCTGCTGGGACTCCACCTTGAGTTCTCAAAGTGAAGCTTTTTCCTTCATGCTTATATAAATGGGTGTCTAGGGACGAATCGTCTCTCAGTGGCAAATCTATCTGGACAACTGGTGTTGACCACCAAATCCAACACATACCATCTGATTATCTGGGGTTTCACTTTCAGAGCAATGTCTGTATGGCGTTTTCACATACGACTCGCGTTCTTAATCCGGTTTATTCCATTAAGTAAATTTACATCACGTTTTCAGACGATACCACAGAATTTGGGTCGATTTCAAGCAAACATCACTAGTCACCTGCTTAAACATTCTTACTTTAAACTGTCCTCTTCAAGAATAAAAAGTGATCGAAGTCGCATATATCAACACTGCATTTTTTCAGGCAGGACTATTCAGAAAAAATGAGTTGCAAATTTTTAGCCATTTGCATACAATAAATTCAGAATTTTCTCCCAAAAAAACTTTCTACATGCAAGCATAAAATATCATATCTGTTTGGAATGTATGGGGTTGGGTTTCCTTTTTGGGCTGTGACAGGAGTTTAGTAAGACCAAACGTGTGCCTGTGTGCCTGTGTGCCTGTGTGCCTGTGTGCCTGTGTGCCTGTGTGCCTGTGTGCCTGTGTGCCTGTGTGCCTGTGTGCCTGTGTGCATCTGTGTGATTCTGTGTGTATCTGTGCGTAATTGTGCGTGACTCTATATGTCCGTGTGTATTTTTTATGAGTAAAATACCTTTGGAATCGTGCTTAAATACTTTAAACATTATAGGTATTGCCTTTCACCTCTCTACAATTCCAGATTCTCTTTAACTCCCATTTTAGATCTTGATAGCGGTTCACTTTTTCCTGTTCTTTTCCCGTCATTCGACTATCAAATGGGCGTGTAACACCAGTGAGCTAAGTCCTGGTTTCTTTCTATGGCGTCACTATATCTGGTTTTGGGTGTTGCAAAATTTGTTTGGATATGTATGTCCTTCAACAATTTTATTTTTTCGTTTTCCATCACTACCTCTAGCCCATACTATTTTTCGTTTTGTTTAATGTTAAAATTATTATTATCATTATCTCTAATTTTTCTTTGCATTTCTTTTTCCTTCATCACTACCGCCGAATCCAATCCTGGTTCTTGGGCTCTAATGGGCAGTCAACATCTATTTAATTGACAATACGTTTCGTAGGATGTATTAATTCACTCCTAAGGATCAGTCTTATTCTTTTATAATACTCTCTTCGGATCTTTTCCTTCATTTTTGAGTGTTGAATTCCATCACCATTTATTCTAAGGTATTTACAAATTCCTTCTCAGTCCAACTCTTTTATGGTGGTATCGGGATTGAGAACGATGTTAGATGTGTTTGTTGGTTTCCTTTCGATGAAAGATGTTTTCGTGCATTTTGCCAGTCCAAATTCCATCTTTATATCATCACTGGATGTTTTCACGATGTCTAGCAGTTTCTTGAGCTGTTCATCATTCATAGCGTATGCCTTCAGGTCATCCATGTACAAAAGGTGATTGATTTTTCTTTTGGATATCTCATAGCCATGCTTTGTATTGTTCAGCAGCGTGCTTAATGTTGCTAGAGCAAGACAAAAACGAAGCGAAGATAGTGAATCTCCTTAAAATATGCCACTATTGATGTTAATTCTTCTAGATTTCATCGTTCCATTTTTGTGGTTGAGACGAAGGGTTGTTATCCATTTCTTCATACTCGCACTTATGAAATTGACTACTGTTTACTGGTTTATTTTGAACATCTGCAGGCACTCAACAATCCAAGAGTATGGTAGACTATCAAATACTTTCTTTTAATCAATCCAAGCTGATGACAAGCTTCTTTTATTTCTCTGGCAGTTTTCTATGATCATCTTATTTATCAGTAGTTGATCTTTACATCCGTAACTTCCTCTTTTACATCCTTTCTGTTCAGTTGGTAGCAACTTATTTTCTTCAAGAAATGTGTACGTTCTTTCAGTGAGGATTGATGTTAAGATTTTCTACATTGTTGGTAAGCAAGTAATGGGACGATAATTCTTCGGATTTTTGGTTTCTTCGGTTTTAGAAAGTAGATAAGTTAAACCTTCAGTCAGCAAATTGGGTGCTTTTTCTGGGTGTTTTAAGATGTAATTATAGGCTGTAGTTAATTCGTCATGTATGCTGAATAGGCTCTTGAGCCACAAATTGGCTATTCCATCGTTTCCTTGTGCCTTCCAGTTGCTAGATTACATAATTGCAAGTACAGCTTCTTCTTTTGTGATGTCTATCCATTTTTGTTGTTCTTGATTTTCGAACATTTTTTCTTGATCTTTGATCCACAGGGCTTTGCTGTTATGGTTTTTGATGTACTCCCAAATTTTACTCCCAAATTCTTGGACATTCTGCATTTCTGGTGGATCACTGACCTCGATTGACTTCTTTCCAAGTTCAAGGTAAAACCCCTTAGTGTCTTCTTTAAAGGTCCTGTTTTGCCTGTAAAATTTGCTCCGTTTTTCAACTCTACGTCTTCTCTGAGATTTTGCTCGTATTTGCTGTTTAATTATTTCTTTTACTTCAGTAAAGTGGTTTCTTCGGAAGTTGTATGTCCTTTCTATATTTTTGATCTTACGTTCCTTCACTCGGGAGCGTTTTTCTAGTTCAGAGAGGATGGATAATTCCTTTCTCTTAGTTTCAATATATTTCTCAATTTTTAATTTCCAGGCAGGTGATTTTCCCTTCCTCTTGGTAGTCATCTTTCGAGGTTTAAGACCAAGTTCATAGGTGATGACAGCTGCAGCTGCATAAATTAGTTGGTTCAGTTCAGTTAGGCTAAAACCGGTATTTGAGAGCTTAATCTGGTCTATTGCATTATTCGCTCGTTAAATTATCTTCTTCGCTTTTTTGTCATTTTTTATCTTAGGTATCAGAGACCGTTCAGCCATATCTTCTTCTTTAAGTACTTCTCTCAGTTTTCACTTGTTCATCTTCAATAACATTTTTTTCATTGGAGTTATTTTTTACATCAACAACAGTCTCTGCATTATCGGCTATAGCTGGGATACCCGGATCATGTTTGTTGTTCCTTGGGCTTGGTTCCTCCTGCTCTATTTCAAGTATTTGTAGATTTTCCCTTACTTTATCTTAAATCACTTTAAGTTCATCATTAGATAGCCTACGATTTCTTTCTACATCTCTTCTAACTGCCTCTAGTTTATTAGCATCCAAGTAGCTTCTCTCTGTAGGTTGCAGAGTTCTCCAGATGGTGTATGTCGCTTTCGTTGTAGCTGTTTCTCTAGGATCTCTAATTTGCCTAAGTAATATGATTCTATGACTTCTATGTATTCTTCCCGTGACCATTTTTGTTTAGTTCCTTTTGGGGGATTTTTGATATTTGCATTTAGAAGGCCTCTTTGAGAGGTTAGCTCTTCGTGGAAATCCTTTAATACATTTGATTCAGGGAAGGTTTTGTCCAGTAGCTGATTTTTCGATCTCATCCCAGTTGCCCGACGAGGGATACTCACCTTGGTAAACTGCGCGACGTGCGATACGGGATGAAATTCGTTTGGTTGTCTTTTCCATAATGATTTAAAAGGTATGGCTAAGTTTGCCGCACCCCCCAGTAGCCTAGTTCCACTCATCCGCCTTCACCATTAGAAAAGACATTCTATTCGTTTGTTGACAAAGCCGTTGGTGTCACTGTTTAACCCAACAGTTAGGACCCTTTCCGAGTACTGAGACCTGGGTAGACTGGGCCCGGGGATTTGGATTCGGAGTTATCTTCTTCTAGCCTTACCCAACCAAGGATTATCCCACAAGGCAGCGGGGGGGGGGGCTGCATTATAACGTCATACCTAGAACGGTTATTATTATTATTATTATTATTATTATTATTTTTTTTTTATTATTATTATTATCGGTTTTAAAGCTTTCGCACAGGCTGTTCGTATTGCTGAGTATTTTCCTCTTGGGCGAGCCACAACTAGTGGCCAAGGGCCAAGAGGGTTCTTTCAAATGTCCATTACTTTTCTAATTATCCTCGCAGATCCCAATAAGGCTGTTTTTTGCATAATTCCAACATTTATTTTAAGACCTAACATTTCCATCCAGGTATTAAATCTTTTGCTCACACAGCCTAAGGTACCAACAACTACTGGTACCACTTTCACTTTTCTTAACGACCAAAGACGTTTCAGCTCCATTTTTAAATCTTGATACTTTTCGACCTTTTCATTCTCTTTTTCATGTGCCCTACAATCACCAGGTACAGCAACATCTATAATGATGGCATCTTTCGTTTTCTTCTCAAGTAATATTATGTCTGGTCTCCTCGCTTCTATCAAATTATCACATTGGATATTGATATCCCAAATCAATTTTACATTTTCATCTTCTACTACACCTTCCGGGCAATGTTCGTACCATTTTTCCTTCCTGTCGAGACCATACTTTCCACATAACATCCAATGGATCAGCTTAGCGATGTTATCATGTCTCCTCTTGTATTCACGTTGAGCCATTTTACTACACTCACAAACAATATGTTGCACTGTCTCCGCTCGTTCTCCACACATTCTGCACAAGGGACTTTCTGAAGTTTTATCAATTCTATTTTTAATGTAGTTTGTTCGCAAAGCCTGTTCTTGTGCGGCAAATATTGTTGCTTCTGTTTGAACTTTGATGTCTCCTCGAGTAATCCATTGCCAAGATAACTTTTTATCAATTTCCTCAGGCATTTCTCTAACAAACTGACCATACATTCTCTTCTCGTGCCATTTAGTTTTAATCTCGTTATGACTTGATCTTTTAAATTCATCCTTTTCCATCAAATTATCTGTTTGGATAACACCACCTTTTCTCACACCCTTCAAAAGCATCTCATTTGACTCTCTAATATATAGACCCAAATTATTTTCTTCTGACCATACACAGTTTTCGATACTGATCAAACCCCTACCCCCTTCTTTCCTCTTTACATAAAGTCTGTCAATATCTCCTTTTGGATGAAAAGCCCCATACATGGTCAATATCTTCCTTGTCGTCCTGTCAATCTTCCTCAACTCGTCCACCTTCCAGGCAATAATTCCTGCTCCATATCTTAAAAGGGCAACAGCCCAAGTATTAATTGCTTGAATCTTATTTCTTCCATTTAGACTTGATTTAAGAATTAACCTCAATCTCCTCTTATATTCTGTGATTACTTTTGACTTCATTTCCTTTTCTTTTATCTGGTCCAACTCCAAGACCCCAAGGTACATGTACCCATTTTCATCTACGTGCCTCATCACTTCTCCATTAGGTAAGTGAATTCCATCAAATCTAGCTAGTTTTCCTCTTTTCATTATGATCACCCCACATTTCTTTAACCCAAATTCCATCCCTATGTCTTTGCTGAAAAAATAAACAGTATTCACTAAACTGTCTATTTGATCATCATTCTTTCCAAACAGTTTAAGGTCATCCATGAAGAGCAGATGGTTAAGTTTGAATTCTTTTTTTCCCCATTCATAAGATGCACTCAATTTTCGTAGTAACACGGAGAGTGGAATCATGCAGATTACAAAAATAAGCGGTGAAAGGCTATCTCCCTGGAATATCCCTCTATTCACCTCGACTTCACAAAGGTTTGAACCATTTGAGGTCAACAAAAGTTTCCATTTTTCCATACTTTTTTCAATGAAGGCCCTGATGTTGTCAGCAATACCCAACATGTTCAAACACTCAAGAATCCAGCTATGGGGGACAAGGTCATAGGCTTTCCTATAATCTATCCACGCCATAGCCAGATTAGTCTTCCTCCTCTTACAATCTCTAAGTATGGTTTTGTCGATCAGTAATTGATCTTTAGTTCCTTTGCTCTTCCTCCTGCATCCCTTCTGTTCTTCTGGGAGCAGATTTTCTCTTTCCATGAACTTATACATGTCATCTGCAATGATTCCAGTTAAAAGTTTCCACATTATCGGAAGACAAGTTATTGGCCTGAAGTTATCAACAGCATTTCCTTTTGCTGGGTCTTTTTGGCACAAAACTGTCCTTCCGTAGGTCATCCATGGTGGAATTGTCTTTCTACCATTGAGCATATCATTCAGCTGTGTGGCTATTCTTTCATGCATCGCATCAAACCTCTTTATCCAAAAGCCCTGAACTCCATCCTGGCCAGGTGCTTTCCAGTTAGGTATCTTTCTACATTGATTCTTGATTTTCTCTGCAGTTATAACCACATTATTTTGTTCTACTGCTGCAGTCTCTTCTTTCAACTCATTTAGCCATTCAGCTTCTTTGTTATGTTCTTTTTTCACGCTCCATATGTTGCTCCAAAAAGTTTTGCTTTCCTCAGCATTCGGTGTGTCATTACTACCTCCTGCATTTCCATTTAGTTCATTATAGACCTTCTTTTGATCAACCTTGAACAATCTATTCAATCTGTACTGGTCTATTCTCTGGTTGTAACGATTTATCTTTGCAGATTTTGCAAGAATCCGTTGCTTCAGCTCTTCGATCACCGTTGTCAATCCTTTCTTCTTAACCCTATACTTTTCCATGAGACATTTTCCTTTGGCTTCTTTCTGAAATCCCAGTACTCCTTTCTTTACTCTCTCAAGCAAACTTATATCCTTTCTAAGCTGCTTTATATCCCCTTCAAGACGTCTTTTCCACCATGGGTCTTTCTTTTTCCCTGGTTTAAACTTCTTAAGACCCAATTCATCTGCTACCCACACAGCAGCTGCTTTAATTAGATTATTTGTCTCTGTTATATTGCTTGTTTCGATCAAATCAATTACTTTATTAACCTTTCCCGTCACCCTGTTCAATGTTTTCATGTCAATCTTTTTAAAGGAGATCCCGTCAGTATTTCGGCCTTGAATCATGATTTCATTAAGGTTAGTAATAATCACTAGCTCTTCCTCTTCCAATCCTTCGAAATTTACACTCATATTACCTAAATCGTTATTTTCTTCACTCAGGACGTCTGCCACACGTAATCCATCATTTCTTGTTTGTGGTTCCTGAACAGTTTCCATATTGTTGTTTCCATCATCACTAGTTGAACTTATCATTCTTTGAATACTCTCCAACTCTAAGTCAGAAAGCCACTTATTTGTTCTAATAGCTCGTGCTTGATCACACAGCCTTTGTTCAGTTACCTCAAATACACCCCGCTCTCTCCATTCCTTCATCAATCGTTGCCTATAGCCTCGTATTGGCTTTCCATCGCCATCAAAAGGTCTACTCCTATAAAAACACTCAATAACAACTTTATTCACTTCCTTACTCCATTTAGTTCGGACATTGGTACGAGGATTTCGCTGGATAACGACCTGGGAAGCCTCGACCCTTCCCCTGCAGGACGAGGGACCTTCACAATAAGTTCCAGTCCCATTTACGTCGTTATTTGTAATATTTATATTATTCATTGCATTCATAAGAGGTTAGTGGTGATAAGGTGTCACAACCACCAGTATTTTTATCGAGACACCATCTCTAGGAGAGTTGCCAGTCAAAGCTGAAGACCCAATCCTGGCCATGAGACACGTTTACATCCCGCCAGACGTCAACCTGGTATTTACAACTGCGGTTGGTTTATTGTTCTGAGTTTCCTTCTCATAGGACGATTGCCAACCAAGGTTTACGACCTCGTCCTGGCCGGAAAAAAGAAATAAAGGGACAGACTTAACTCCGCCGGACGTCAACCCGGTATTTCAAGGTCTCAGAGTAGGCTAAAAGGTGCTACACCTTGCCTAAGGGTGACCTGGAGGTAGTTGTGGCAAAGGGTAACCTCATTCGCCCACGTCGAAACTCCACAACCGGATGCAGTTTAATGTCAATACCCAGGACAAATTATTATTATTATTATTATCATATTTACCATTATTATTATTATAGAGATTCTCTGTTAAAATCACTGGAAGATGATATGCCAACTTTTAAACTTCGGAAGCTGATTATTACCAATAATCAAAGGTTCGTTGTCCTTGTCATGTCCAATACTTTAATACTTCCCTCAATATCCGGGCAGACCTTAATAATGTTGACCTTGTGCAAAATGGATTTTTACCTTTACTCCGGTCTATTTAATTAATTTGTTGAAGTAATATATTACACTTCAAAGAGCTCCTGTGATAACAGTTAGCATTGAGACTTTTCGGATACTCAATATTCTCTGAATTTTCCCTCTGACGTCTTAAAATTTTTCAATTTTTACCTCCTCTTCTTCATCTATCCTCTTGTATCCTGGGATTGGAACATTGATAATTTTTGCATACTTTTGAATCTTATAAATAATGACAATATCCGGCAAACCTGCTTCAATGATGTAGTCACATTGAATGCTCAGGTCTAGTAGAAGCTTGTGATTTGCAGTTTCTGAGACTGTTTCTGGGCTGTATTCTTACTATTTTCCATCCATTTTAAGCATGAGGTTTTTACACAGTTTCCACTGAAAAATTTTCTTCCGTCTCCTCTTATAGTCCTTTTTAACCAGTTTCTTGCACTCACTAATTACAAGGCTCACAGATTCCCCTCTTTCTTTATATAACCTTTGTGTAAGGGAATCAGCACTCTTATCAATGCTGTACTTTGTGTTGTTCGTTCTGATGACCTGCTCTTGAACAACGCATGTCAATGCTTCCGAAGTTAACTTCAAATCAGACTTTAATATCCGACTTCAGTTATTTTCTTTATCTGCGATACTTTTAGCCTTCATCATTAATAACCATCATTAATTTCCAATCCGGTAGTAATACGCCCGTGCTTCTAACAATTTTTTCCGTTTTTTAAATGAGTGCTCTACACTTGTTTATGCCAAACTCTACCCCAGTATCCTTACTACACATGTGCACAGTCCTAATAAGGGTATCAATTTGTTTATGAGACTTGGCAAATAACTTCGAATCATCCATGAATAACAGATGGTTTAATCTTCTCTTAACCTTATCGTCCAATTAAAATTAAAATTTCACCTTTCTCAACACATTAGTGAGAGGTACTGTGCATATAACAAGGAGAAGTGGTGATAAACTATTCTTATTATCATTATTATTCACAAATACCTGAATTATCATTGGAAAGATAAAAGTAGAGCTGTTGATCTCATTTTTATTGAGTTTTTCTCTCTTGCTTTCTGTACAAAAGATATGGACAGTTTCAAAATTCTTATGAAAACTCTAAATATTGATTACAGAAGAATTCCATAAAAAATTACAGAGATAGCAATCAGATGTTCTTATTACATGTATAACAGTCGACTCAAGAATCGGAGTTCATCCGGACTACTCCTGTTTGTATAAACGTAAGCTCAGTTAATTCGCCCTTGCAGTCTTTGAGATAAAAAGGTGTGAAAATTGTAGTGAACCATTTGAATTGTAATAGATAATGATGATGATGACTTATAACACATATTTGTACAGGTTTACTTCATTAAAATGTAAGTCTTGGTGTCTGTCGCATGCTTGTTGAAAATAAATACTAATAATTTAGGCCCAGCCCTTATCCGGCTAATTTGGGTCCAGTCCTTATGCGGTTGATCAGATGCCAAACACCCCTCTAATTCTTGTTTTGTCAGCACATTAACTTAAGGTTTTGCTCTCCATTATCATTGAATGGAGAAAGGAGTTGAATAGTAATCATGTGGAGTGATTCTGACATAAAGTAATGTAATGTTTTGGTGAATTAAAAAAAAAAGAAAATGTGTGAATAGTACTCATTGCTTCCTGCCCTTCAAAACAATACAAAATCAGTTCTTTTCTCTTTTAGAAGTGGTATTCTTAGAGTGTGTTTTTGGTTTCCGAGATTGGGAGGTGTAAAAAATCAAGAAATAAAAAGATTTACAAATTGAAAAGAAAGAAATCAAACAAGAAAAGAAATGCTCTGCACTGAAGTGCCTTTCAGTCTTGCTGAGGTTGAAAGGAGGGAAAAATTCCCCTAAAACAAAAAAAAAACCCTTCGTCTAAATATTGTGATAGGATCTCTTGATACTAAGCATGTGATAATAGGGTTTAATAAAATTACTTGAATCATAAGTTTTAAATTCAATATAAATAGGAGGTAGACATATCAAGAAAATGCTTTCAAAATGCAAGTGATGTTTCTTTAAGAGGATATTACAAAAAGTGCAAAATATTTAACAATATTGAAGTATCAAATGTTATTGAATTGTGGTAATCTTAACAAGGCTCTTAGAAAGCTTAATAAACGTTATCTCTACGTACAGTGTTTATTAAGGAAAACAAGATATAAACCAGTTAAAGAAATCAAACAGTGTGTGCATGCGTTCTAAAGCACATTGGCGTTGTAAAAACTTTTTCTGTCCATTGCTAATTAAAAGTTAAACAATGCTGTCCCTTCACACGAAACACAAAATGTATTAGATACATGGTCAATAAAAGTTTTTGTTTCTATTATTATTATTATTATTATTATTATTATTATTATTATTATTATTAATAGTACTAGTAGTAGTAATAGTAGTAACAGTAATAGTAATAGTAGTAGTAGTAGTAGTAGTAGTAGTAGTAGTAGTAGAAGTAGTAGTAGTAATAGCAGCAGTGGAAGCAGGAGCAGCAGCAATATTTTAATTGGTATTATATGTTGATGTATTGTTGTTATCTTTCCATTGAAAAGGATTTCGTATTTTCCATAACAAGTCTACCCATAATAAAACGAAATTCTCTCTTCAAAATTGAGAAAGAATTCGCAAAAAAGAATTGCCGAGTGTTGTTCATTGGCATCGTAGACAGAGTAAACATTTAACATCTTTTTTGCAGGTGCAATCTTTTTTTTCAGTTGAAAATGTTTAATTTTTGCAGCTTGTACATCATATAAAGTTTTATAAATAGTTCAATTTCCAGTGTAGTGATTTTTTGTTGACGATCACGTTTCATGTGTACTTTATGAAATTGTTTAGAAACGCTATTTCTAAAGGTAAGAATAGCCTGAGATAAAATGCAAAATTTAACCATGCTTAAGTGGTTGACAGCTACCTCAGTGAAGACCATTGGCACATTCCATTATGATTTATCTATTTTTGACATCATAATCCAAGTGCAAAGTGAGATTCTTAGTTAATTTGAAATTTCTTAAATTTTGTTTTGTTGTAATATGAAAAACGTTTTAAAAGAACAAGTACGTCCAAAATCAATTCCAGGCAAAGATACAAATGGCACAAAACAGACACAAAAGCTAATCAAAGTATTCCACTAGTCTAAGTTTTTATGTATAGACTTAATAGAAATCCTTAAATTAAAAGCAATGTAATAAATACCTTAAACGGTAAAAATTATGTATATTTGCTGGATACTGGGAGTCCTAGCTAGGTAGTTTTAAAACTGCCTTATTTATAACTTAATATTTAATATTTGAATGTCAGTTACATTTAAAGAATGGCCTAGGGAGGAAATCAAGCTGAAAGCTTTAGAGAGCTTAATAAATGAGGCAAAATAATACTAGAATATATGAAATAGTTCAAATAACGATTGACAGAAAATTTCTATGCATGATCTCTAACTTGAGAATGTTTGAGACCTGAGAATAAGAAAATCTTCTTGTCAACCGATAATAACCTATTCTCTTCCAGCTTAAATAGCATTTTTGTCAACATTTTCTCAATTAGTTTCATTAGGATTAGTAAAAACTTGTTATTTTTCTCAAATTGGATTTTTTTTTTGCTAATTCTGAATTTTTACCCCAAATTTAGTGGTTCTTAATATTTAGCTAGTATTTTTCGATTCTCATATTGGTTAATTTTGGATAGTCAGCAAAATTAGAAGTCAAGTAATACATCCCTAAAACTAAAATTGTATTGTGAAGTTGTATATTAAAGTCAGTGAAAACTTTTTAACAACTTTAAGAACATAAGTTTTTTTAGTTTTGCACTTCATTTTATGAAGAAGTAGAATAATAATTACATAGCCCTGTTTTGGCCGATGTAACGTCTGCACAGCTTTTATGACAACCAAAGGTGGTCATAAAAGTAAATGGACTTTTTATTACAAGCAATACGAAGCTGAAAGCCATAGAAGTAAAGTGCAAAGTAGTATTGGCATACTAGAGACCTTCTCTTACCATGTTTGATGACATAAATAGTAATCTAATAAATGAGCATTTTTTAATGATACAAAAACGATTCATTAGGCAGGTTATTTTTATAGGATTTGTTTAGATTTATTTTTACAGCAGTATATCTTGGCACTAAAATATTTTAAAGATCAAGGAAAAAATATGCTGGTACAGGGATGTCTTTTATAAAAGTTTCTACTCTGTAACAATATAAATTTTGGATTTCTTTCATGGAGGTTTATATTTCTCCCCAAAAGGCTAACATCGAGTAGATAAAAGATGAAAATAAGAAAATATTCCTGCACGCTCGTACCAAAGAAATTTTTAATGCACCCAAGCGAAAAACGAAAGGCAGAGAGCTTTGGACATGTGTTGCACCATAAGACAAAAAAAAGAGAAATAAAAAGAACTAAGGAGAACAAAACCAGCAGCTTGAAGAAATAAATAAATTCAGAATTTTAGTTTGTGTTCTCATAACATCAACAGCAGAACGAATAATTAGACAAATCAACATTTTCTTTGTCCGGAACAGATTAAACCATAAAGACAACACCTACCTAAAATAATTGAATGCACTGTTTCATTTTCTAGGACACTGCTTTGAAAGATATTACGACTCAGGTGGTCAAAAAATTAGAAAATGTCAGTGCTAAACTATCCCTGTCGAAAAAATACATGAAAGGAAAACAAATTTATTGAAAGCACTTGCATAAATAATAAATAATCTTGATATAATATTCTTCTCTTATATGTGTATACATGTAAGAGTAGGAAAGGATTTAAACAGGATTTTGTTTAAACAAGACTAGATTTGTTGTGTTTCATTTCTGTAATGGTGGAAGCCATATTTCTTGAAAAGATTAAGATATGCTGTTGATGCAATTGCTTTGCAGTAAGAAATGGATAGTTTCGTTTATTTTTCGTGTTGTACTATTAAAATTCGAGTCCAGAATATTTTTAGTTTTCCAGTCAAATGTATAATCATTTTTCCAGCAGTGCGTCACTATTTCATGGCTTTTGGCGTTACCTTCTAGAACAGTTTTCCTATGACTTCTTTCTCTTTGACGTAACAAATACTTTGATTTCCCTGTGAAGATGATAGGACAGTCCTTACAAAGTAGTCTGTAAACTATATTGTTTCTTTCTTCAAATGGAACTGGCTCCTGAGGGTGGATGTTGTAAAAAATTGATATTATACTGTCGGAGAGTTAGTCTGAGCTTTTTACTGATGCTCTTAAGATAGACCAGATTTATTTGTTTTACAGGTTCTTTCTCTTCTTTATGATTACTCCTGGTAGCATTTTGTATTCCTGTCTGGCCATTCCTATTATGGTACCCATTAAATACGAGAACATTTTGTAGATGATTTTCATCCTTTATGAGGTCGTATTGGTTTGAAATGATGCTTCTTGCCAGTCCAAATAGAGTGGTGATAATATTATGATCAGCTGAAACGGGACATTGTGATGTGTTATCAAGAAGCTTGCCTTCTTGACTTGGTTTCCGGAATATAGAAACAGAAATTATGCAGTCTCCTTTCTTTCTTCACTAAGACATCAAGAAAGGGCAATTGTCTTTCATTTTCTTCCTCCTTGGCGAGCACTCAGAGAACCTCAGAGACCCCTTGTAGATGATATTTTCAAATTACATCGAAATGTGCTGTGAACACCTCAGCAATGGACCATTTACCACGGTTAAGCATGATCCAATGAACACAGTCAAGATCTAAGTAAGCTAATCACTTATAGCACTACAGAAATATCTTCTTCTGGATATCACTGTCCTGGGTTTAAAAACTTTTTTTCAAAGGCGAAGGTTTTTTAACTAATTTGTGTATTTTAAGTGTGCGCTGAATCCAAAAATAACATCCATTATTTTTGGTCAGGTATAGTTTTTGAGATATGCTTAGTGCACGTTTTGACTCTTGAATAGTTCTCAGCTTAAGAAAAGCAGGGCTGCAGCTGGCCCAATCTTTGTTTTTATATAGAAAACGAAATTGGATTAGCCTCAATCCGAAAGCATGGATTGAAGCTGATCGAATTTTAAATAAGCTGAATCTGAAACTTTTTCTCCCTATACCTGGATGGTCATTTATTGTTTAGGAGAGACGAACTCCAGTCAATGTGATTTGAAATCGAAACTCTTTCTATTTAACATTTCAGATTAAGAGAGAACTGCAAATGTACAAATACTCCTGATAGGTTCTGCTGTTTATGTGGTAATGTGGTTCTTCATGGCTCATCATCATCAGGACCTTTGCCGGTTAGGTCGTTGGTGCACCCATGATTTGACATCATTTCTCCACGTTCTTCTATCGTAAGTCCGATGACAGGGCTCTTGCAAGCTAAGACCCGTCGAGTCTATGTTCCCTTTGCCAAGTTCTTTTCTACCTCCCTCGAGTTCTCCAACCTTCACAGCTACCCTGTATGAGGTCTTTTTTTGTGATTTTCTCTCTACGAATTTCATGCCCAAAGGAAGTCAGTTTTCTTTTCGTCACTGTTTGCATGAAGGTTTCCTACTTTTGATGGTCCCCTGATGGTCCACTCATGATTGTTATTTTTTCTTTCTCTCTATGATATTCCCAACAACCTTCTGTAACATTTCATTTCAAAAGTTTCTGTCTTTGTTCGTACCTTCTCTATCATTGTCCAACTTTCGCTGCCATACATAAGAATGCTTTTCACCATTGAGTTTATCAGTCTGATTTTCGTCTTTATTTTCAGCTTTCTCATCTTCCAAATTCTTTCTAGTCTTGCAAGCGCGCTTGTGGCCATACCCGTGCCGCGTTTTGTTTCAGTTTCACTCGCTCCGTTTTCTGTGAGTGTTGTACCAAGGTATTTGAATTCTTCGCTGCCTTGCAAAAATAACTGATTTTGTGAAGAAGGCATATCATGGTTACTTTGGAGTTAGGCTTGGAGACCAGGACAAGATATTTGCACCCCATGTTAGCTGCAAAACATGAGTTGAGACCTTGCGTGATTGGAAAAATAAAAAAAAGTCAAAGTATGCTATTCGTTGTTCCTATGGTGTGGACAAAGGAAAAAATCATGTGACAGACTGCAATTTTTGTATGACAAATCTTCAAGAAATCAATCGCAAGAACAAGCATTGTGTTCAGTATAATGATGTTCCGTTTGCCATAATACCAGTCCCTAATGGTCCAGACCTAACTGTTCCCGAGCCAGATGTTGCAATGGAATCCACCTCTGAATCGGAATCTGATTACACATATGGCAGAATAGGATGTGAAGAAGACATGCCAGAAGAGAATGATTGGCTAGAGCCTAACACAAGCAAATTCCAATTAGCTGACACAAGACAAGAAGCTCTCAAACAAAAAAGCACAGCTTCTGGGTTCTAGTCTTTGTGAGAATAACCTGGAACAACATTCTACTTGTATCGAGATCTTGAAAGAGAATTTAGAATGTTCCACACAACCAAGAGGGACTCATCATTGGTTTACTACAACAACATTGCTGATTTGATGAATGGGGATGGACAATGTTGCTACGGAATGGAGACTTTTCGTCGAATCGTCCAGCCGAATTCTCCTTCATAATGGAAATAAATAGCCTTCGATTTCAATTGGTCATTCTATGTAATTGAAAGAAATCTACTGGGTCTTTCATTAATAGGACCCTTGGTAAACAGCGGGTTCATTTTTGTCTTTCACAGTTATCCATCTGTGAAAGACCTGAAGGGAAGCAACAGATCAAGAAAAAGGTGGACCGAAAGCACGCAAGACACCATAAAATCCAAGACATAAGGATCGCCACTCCAGGACACTTCTCTAGGCCCTCCTCTTTGGTTGGTCTTCATTCAAGGCCCAAGCATTTTGCGACCCCTGTCCCCTATGGTTGTGCCCTATAGCCAAAGCCCCGACCAAGGAGACCAGAGCTCTACACTTGATCTTAGCCAAAAGGCCAAGAAGCGAATGAAAGAAACCTACTTCAGCATGGATAAGTTGCTGTCCCCTCTGAACTACCATGACCATGGTTGGTTGATCTGTAGAGATCTAAGGATGTTGGGTTAGTTTCAGGACTACAGGGTGGGTACACAAAGTATCCATGCTTTCTATATTTGTGGGACAGTCGAGCTGATAATCAACAATATATCAGACGAGAATAGCCGCTAAGACAAAGATCAGAACCTGGTTCGCATATATTCAGTCTCGCCCTCTTGTTAAATCAAACAAGAAAACTTCCACCCTTATATATCGAATTGGGAATTATGAAGAACTTTGTAAAGCCAATGGATAGTGAAGGCATAGGGTTTACTTTCCTTAACCAGACGTTTCCCCAGAAAATGCAGGAAAAGCTTAAGCCCGACATTTTCGATGGTCCTCAGATAGAGTAACTCATGAAGGACACGATGATGCACTGGAGGATTCGATGTTACGCTTAATGCATCTGAGCTGTCTCTGCTGGGCTGTCGCTTAAGTCAGTAACTACAACCTTTCTTGAAAACGACCCGAGTGCAGACTATGAGAAAAACGACGACCAATTCCTGAAGAACGTTCAAAAAAATAGGTGCTCGCATGTAAGTCAAATTGCACTTTCTACTGTCCCAGTTTCATTATTTCCCTCAGAACTGTCGAGACTTAAATGAGGAACAGAGAAAGCGTTTCCACCAGGACATTCATGTCATTGAAGAACGCTACCAAGGCCGGAAATGTCTTGCAGACTGCTCATGGTGATGGCTACTCAGCACAAAATAAAGGCACCAAAAAGGCCCTTCATCCATAATTAGCTTTTAAGTAATTTATAATCTTTATTTTCTGAATTT
This sequence comes from Morbakka virulenta, assembly GCA_003991215.1. Taxonomy (NCBI): domain Eukaryota; kingdom Metazoa; phylum Cnidaria; class Cubozoa; order Carybdeida; family Carukiidae; genus Morbakka; species Morbakka virulenta. Next base: position 3,112,632 of record RDPX01000040.1, read on the forward strand.
TGTTAAATAAAATGCATGCTTTTTGTGAAGCACTAAATTCTAAATTAAAGGTAATAAATAGCACCGAAGGGCGTTAATATCAATTCTTTACAGCCTCGTACCTCAAAAACTTGACCTGTTTGGACAAAATAAATACGATTTTTGATTTTTTATAGCAAACTTCTTTAAAATCAGCTATCACATGCTTGACCTTTAAAACTTCGCAGGCCAGTGTTATCAATTGGGTATACATTTCCTGGTCCGTAATTTTGGGAAACTGGAAAAGATTATTATGTTCAGCAGTTTCGCTTAGTTTGGAGTCTAATGTAGCCTGGGGCGCTATCCAGTATTAGTTGTTTGAAAAGAAATAATATTGGATGGATGGATTCCGAAAAGCTATTTTTGGTGAAAAGATGTTATCCTAACAGTAACACTTGAATAACCAGGAAGGAAATTAGAGGGTTTTCATGTCTGTATTAATTTCATTTCTCTTTTTTATTTGATCTGGGTCCTCGAAGAGTTTATAGAGATCTGTTGTTGAATCACTAAAGGAAGAAAAAATAACGGAAGGCCACCTAGATGCAAATGATCCGATGGATGATGGGAGTGCCATTCAAATGAGAATTACAAAGAGTAATGCAAAGGGAAAACCTATGAGGAAACAAGCGACAAATTCCCCAAAGACCGTTTACCTTTATAGTTGAAATAGAGAACGAAAGAAGCTTANTCATGTCTGTATTAATTTCATTTCTCTTTTTTATTTGAGCTGGGTCCTCGAAGAGTTTATAGAGATCTGTTGTTGAATCACTAAAGGAAGAAAAAATAACGGAAGGCCACCTAGATGCAAATGATCCGATGGATGATGGGAGTGCCATTCAAATGAGAATTACAAAGAGTAATGCAAAGGGAAAACCTATGAGGAAACAAGCGACAAATTCCCCAAAGACCTTTTACCTTTATAGTTGAAATAGAGAACGAAAGAAGCTTTTAATGTAACTGGTTCCCAATTTCTCTTGGTGTTCTATTCTTCTGTTAACTAAAAAGAAATAAAAAACAACAAAAAACAAAAATTGTATTAATATTGCTATGACCCTATAAATCTGAACATGAAGTCTTGCTAATGTAGTGCCACAGTCAACACTTTCTTAAAAAGAATTTCTCAACGTTTTTATTGTTGTTAAAAATAAAACGTTAAATAACAAACATTAATTAGTTAACTACTTATTGATCAGATTGGTACATGGCTACAGTTGCCGAATTATAGGCTCCCAAATACAATTTTTGATTTGCTGTAGCGTATTAAGTATTAGGAAGCTTCCAAATGTTATTTGTTAAGATTACTACTATTCACTCCATTTCCAAAGCCATAAAGGAAAGTAAAAGGACTCTATTTTTCAAACTTTTTAGTAGTAGAAAAGTAAACTATATGAGCGCATCGAAATGTGTTCGAACCGGTGCTTATGTCATTTACAGCCACTTGCTTTACCACCTGAACTGTAGGCGCCGGTTCGTAACCAGGCCACTTTTTGGCAACCATGTCTTAAACGTAAGAGTCCGGCTCATTTTCCCGCTCCCTGTGTTTAGATATCTCATCCCAACCACGCACATAGGGCTAACTATAAATCCACATGCTCAAGCAGTGGCTTAGAAAGAGAGCATAAACAGCTGTAAACTGGAAATTATATTGGGTATGAATGTGCAATTCGGACAATAGGGAGTAGGGTGCTTGGAAAAAGAGTACATTACTCAAATTGTTAATTATTTCTTTATGACAAAATAATCAAAACATGAACCTCATAATGGGGGACAATTTGTTGTTACTACAGTATATTCGATCGGCCAATTTGCTTTGCATGTGTATCGGCAAATACCTACTCTGATTTCCTGTTCACGTTTTACAGTTGAGTATGACTCAGGTTATTATTTTATACTCGAGTATAACGATTTTTTGGTTGGAAATGTATCGCTGCAGAAAAAGGTCCTGTGACAAACGAGTACTAATAGTTGGTTCTTGTTAAGTCTCATCGGCTTTCAATGTTATATTTTTGTAGTCATAAGGAAATATGTGATAGCTTGCAGAGTGAAGATGCTGTACCTACCGATTATAAACAAAATAATTTCTACGTTTTGTCACTAGGCTATCACAGAAACCATGACACAAATTTGATTTTTGATGAAAGTTATTTGTATGATCTATCAGAAGTGCTATATAGGAATGTGATATTTTATTTTTTGAATCAACAAGTGTTTGCAGTATGTAAACAACAAACATAGAAATTGGAAATTCTATGTAAATCACGTTATAACTATGATGACACAGTATGTCGTATATTTAGACAAAAAGTAATAAAAGTTAGTATATTCCACATATGGATCATCCCTGTTGAGCAGAAGTAAATCTAATGTTCTACTCTCATTTTTAGCTCTTTGAGATGGGTCCAATAGGCCCAGCATCAGGCTTGCATATTTGGATTGGAGCTTGTAAGAGGCAATCTCCATTCATGCCTGTCCAATTGGATTAAAACAATTTTATTTCTTGGCATTTAACTATCTCTAGCAAATACTGGGAAACACGAGAGTGCCTTTCGACGTATTTTTCGTTTAACTCACCAGTAGAAATTTTTCCTTTATCCAAAACTTCAGCATTCAAAGGGTTTTGTTGATGATAAATGATGACCATATTTCTCCAAGTGCCTCACCAGCTTTCTCAAAATTCTTGCATTCATGTTTATTATCTATCACTTTTGTTATTGCCATCAAGGTGATTTCCAAACGTCGTTTTTCTTAATAACTCCACCAAGCTGTTTATTGACGAGGCCAAACGTTTGACATGATAAAAAGCTGATGTACCAAAAGCCAGTGTCACAGGTCCTTGGAAAGTCTCTTTAAAAGATCAATAGCAACAGATAATGTTTATGAAAAAAGGGGATTTTCATCCTTACTGTTCTCTACAAATGCCATTTTAATTAGTTTGAAATTTCCTTCAAGTTAATAATCAATACGTTCCATTTATTTCAACTGTATGTTAATCAAAATCATATGCATGAGTGAAGGCACTGGTGCCTTGATGTTTTGCACTGCGCACTGCAAAAGTAGGTTATCTCTAATTGACTTCGGGAAGTGCTTTTTCAATTGATTATCTTATTACACAACCTTCAAATACAGAGGAAGTCATATTATGCAATCACAAAGGCTTAGCCAGGAGGTTCTACTTCATTTTCCAGACACACTGATACTGGGGATTGACGAGTAGCTGCATTGAGTCCTATTGGTCTTATCATCAATTGAATTTGCCAAGACACATTTCTCTCCAAATAATAAGGCCACTTCTTTTAAATAATCCCTTATTCAAAATGTAAAATTTTCATTTTCGTGCTATTTTCTAAAAGATATTGCTGGCTTTCTTAAGGTTTAGGCAAAAGTAGTAAATATAGAACAGAGATTATTAAATTGCATCCCATTTCCTACATTTTTGAAGTTAGGTCATGGAGAGGTTTGCGAATATTAAGTAATTCAGTTCTGGGTCTTTCATTGACGGTACCCCCTGTAATCAGTGGACCCACTTTTGTCTTTTACAGATCCCATCTATGAAAGACGGGGACAGAAAGGACTATCAACAGAAAATTAAAAAATAGACATTTTCTGTTGCTGCATATCAAGTGAAATAGAAATTTTATATGAAAAGATAGCAAAAAAATTTTAAAATAATATATATATACATATGTATGGTACTACCTAACTAGCTCTTAGCTTGAGTGTAGTGTATACCTTAAGCTACACACTTGAGTAGATACCTACCTACTAAAGTTTTTAAAAATCCACTGGCTTTGGAGCAATTGTATGAATGGAATAGTGTAAAAAGAAAATTGCTTACGTACGTATTTAGCACAATGCCCTCTCACCAACGTAGGCTGTTGCAAGCAATTTCATTTATCTTGTCCCTCTTGACCTTGCGTTCTTACTAAATGGATCAATTCTAATGCTTTCAAAGCAGCTAAGACTCAAAACCTGAATTAAAAAGGTAAAAATAGCAAGGCATTTAGGAGGTATCTCTTTTATCTTCCCTGTATTTTAACACTTTTGTGGTAACAATGCACCTTTGTTTTTGAAGCTTTTGCTTCAAACATAAAGGTGCATTAAAAGTTAACATCTTTGAACATCAAAGATTAACCTAGATTAAATAATGAGAAAGAGTGCTTTTACATATACCACAAATAAGGTGAAAATTGACGACAGTAACTCAACACGACATTAACTGCAATACATAATAAATGCTTTTAACTTTCCTCTTATCCTATCCCTTTCCCAAGTACAATTATTCTGGCATTCAGACTTGATGTTCAAGGATATTTTGGGTACCATTAACCTTCATCTTTTTGACAGTGGAGCCAGTAAATGCCAGACAGAATTTTTTTTTTAAATTGTTTGAGAACTTGAGTTGAAAACTTGTTTTAACTTAATATTTTGTTTCTATTCTAATAGCCATTAAAAAGCAATTTGAAAAAATTTCATGAAAATGATTAATAAAAGTTTAGCAATTGTTCTGTAATGCCCTCTTTTAAAAATTTGTGTACATCCATCAAGTAAGTGTTTTTAGAATAACAAAGGATATACTTTGAGTCTCTGGATAAGACGTTCTCACCTACCAAAAGATACAAGAAGAAGCCTGGCTGACAAAACCTCAAACAAAAATCTCTATGGACCCACGGGGAGTCTCTGCTTCAGTCCTCAGGGTCATCAAGGTCATTGGTTGAACAATCGGGAGGAAAAAGAAAGCTCTCAAAATAAAAATAGCATAAAATCTACCAACTAAATAATCGACTGTACCTTCTATACAAAGGTACAGTCGATAATTAAGGTGCAACTAATCTTCTAATTGATTGATAAAACTCTAATAGATGAAGACTGTGCTTGAATTTTTTAAACTCAGGTGATTTAGCTGAAGCGGGTAGATATGTAAGTTTGAACGGCAAATTGAAAAGCAAATTAGCGTATCCAATTTACCTTTCAGTGGGAAAAAGCTGCATGGTAATGGCAAGCGTAAACTTTCATTAAAATTTTTAACATTACTAGTTAAAACTGGAACCTTTAAAGAAAAAGACAGAAAAACAACTCTAAAACAATTGCAACAAGTAAAATACTTTAATATTGAAGCATATCAATTCTTTACTGTATTGTTGTAAAGAGGTTTAACCAATATATCAAAATCAATGTGATATGTTTTCATAATACTATATTCTATTAGAGATTCCTTATCAATATGCAGCTAAATATATATACCAAAAAGGAAAAAGAAAGTATTGGTTTCTAAAAATGCTCCAAGTAAATCCTTAACTGATCCAATCTCACTTTGAGACAAATGTCCAGTAAGGATAAATTAAAATCTGTTATCTACAACACAAAATACAAAATATTATTTAAACCAGATACAGTACAACTAAGGGTCATCAAATTGTAAACTATGAGTTCATTTTATGGTTAGAGAAAAGATTATTTAAAGCAAAATGAGTCTATATTAACGTTAAGAAAGTCAGGTTCCATCTGGCATTGTGATGTTTGTGCCAATGTGGAATTGATATTATTAGAAATGGAATACGCCCCATAAAAAAGAACGCTAATAATACATCTTATCTGTCTTCCAGAAAATATATTTAGTTTTAAAGTTATTATTGTCACAAACGAACTGCTTACATAGATATAGTTTGTTTTGAAAATTTGAATTTTTTAAGAGAAGACAAAACAATTTAATTATTAATGATCAGTACTGGAATTGTTCAGGATTTCCTAATACTTGCAATATGTTTAATCTACCAATAAATGTGTTTTGAAAATTTGATTATGGATACTATACGTAGAAATAAATGTTATGAAAACAATAATAAAATTTATTTTAATTTCTGGTTTTAAATGGCTAGGGGTGTGTTCCAAATGCCTTCTTCGTGTCACAGGCATTTTGAATTAAATATTCTGGTACTACAATGGTAGGCCGCAGTTATTTTATTTTCTAGTCATGTTGTGAGCAAATAGATGGAATTTTAAAGGCAGTTTTTTTCAGAATATATTAATCATTTTTGTCTGACAAGTAATACAGGGAAAAAATACATTTTTCCAAATTCTTTTATTTTATTGCTGTATGCTTTTATTTTTTTTCAAATAGTCTTGTTTATGATCTAATAGTTAACGGAACTTATTAGTTTGGTGAAAATATATACAATTAGTTTTTTTTCTGGTATTTTTATATATAAAAATTGTGTAACTGTTGTCTCGTTAATCATTATTAAGGCAATGTATCATAGTTAAATTAGAAACACTGAATGAAAGAAGTAGAGAAAAAGACTCACTTGATCATTGATGGAGACTGCTAGTTTTCCACTTAATTAATTATTATCAAGGCTGAATAGAGCTGAATAGAAGTGTAAATGTTTTTTACCAGTTCATCTGTAACTGTCACTTTCTAGAGAAAACTAGACAAAAATATCGTTAATTATTTTAGACCTTTGTGACCTTATAACAATTGTCGAATCCTTCACATATCCACTTTTTGACGCCTTTTCCGTTATTGACACGATAATAAAAATTAGTAAAGCTTAGAAAAATTACAGCTCCTTAGGGAACTGCATTTCCCATATGTTGCCGCTTACTCTGCTGCTCTACTAAGCAAGCAAAGAGCTGGGCTTTTTCCGCGCTAATGTTCCAAGTCAGCAAAGTATCGTTCTATTCATGATGATACCTACCAGCCTTATAATCAGACCATATCGCCTGAGAGTGTCATAAACACAAAGACAGTTCTAGTTCCTTACATGCACTCGCAAACAGACTCGATCACTGAAAGTAACGCTAACACCAGCCCTGAGTTGTCCCTCCTTAGTCTAAATCTAGCTTAGCCCACAAATTACAGATTACTCCAAGATTGGTGATATTCCTGTGGGAGTAACTTTTCATCACCTTGTAAGATAAGACAAGAGAGAAGTGAAATTACTCCAGAATCCGTCAGGATTATCGGCTGGTATATGTGGCTTTAGAATGTGAAATTTGGCTCCTTTCCACAGAAAAAAATTTGTCCTTTCTTTATAGCATTAGTAAAAGAACAATCCAACTGTTTTAAAGCTTTTTTATTCCTTTGCTATCTTCAAATCAGGGAAAGCTCCATGAATACCTGGCACCTTTCAGGCATGTACAATTTTCAATGCAGAGCTAAATTCTTCCATAACTAGTGGGTAAAGGAGATAAACTTCGGGAGAATGTGATTTATATAATTTTGATATATTTAAAAAAAAAGAGCCTCTGAGTTTGATATCTTTTGCTGTTTGTTTCTTCAGTACTGTTTCGACTATCACATTCATTTAGTTTTTTTAGCAATCTTCAAGTTGATTTGCATGAACTTTTAAAATGGAAACCTTATACAGTCTTCATTGTCTATATCGTCTTTCCACTAGTGAATAACTTAGCAGTTGGCTTACAGTGTTATTATTACCGATCTGCTTATATCTTTTCCGACAATTATTACCCTCTCAAGTCCAACACAGAATGCATTGTTTGAAGTATCCTCTCAGTATGTTTTAACGCGCTATTAATTGTCAATCTATTGAGTCTGACCATATTATTTTGGCCCTAGAAATCCTCCCACTTTTGTTTTCTTTATATTGTTTGAAAGATTCCCTTTCTGCTTCTTTAAACTTTCAGGTCTGGGCAAAGATGGCGTGACTCGTATTTCGATCGCACCGTTCAATAATAACTGGCAAATATCGGCTGTTAAGGAGACTCCAAGGCCTTTTAAGTCACAAGAGGAGTTGATTTGTTTTTTGTGGTAAAGATAAAGTCAGGCGTATAGCCAAGTTGCCATTTTGCTGATCTGAAAGTACCCCAACCATTGAGGTTATAGAGCTAATAAGGATCACTTTCCTTCACCTACTTAGCTAAATCTCCTTCCCTCTGATGCTATAGGTATATCTCTGCTCTGAAGGAAGATTTTTTGAGTGAACAGCAAAAACAGTTGTAAGTTTGTAACTTGGAAGTAGTGGTTCAGGATAAGGTTGAATATGATGGTGAGTATATATTTTTAATAGATCTTTTTATTGTGTTCAATTTCAAAACCCTCTATCAGACCAGTGAGAATGGACTGTTCTTTCAGTGCTAACTCTTGTTTTCTCGCATAGATAGCTATTTTATTTTGTCTTTGGTCAATACATGAGAAGAGGTAATACCCACTGCTGCTTTAACTCGATTGAGTGAAGTCCCTTTTCAGGTATGTGTCTTCCAGTAAAAGCACGTCAACTTCATCCTCTGAAAGCAGTCTCACTAATAACTCACATTTAGCTGCAAAAGTGTCCCCATCCCTTAGCCTACATTTATTTTGCCATTTGAACCCGATTCCCACTTACTTTTATGTCTGTGGGATACTTAGCAACAAACAGGTGGGCTTTGTTATCTTTGGCGACGTCAGGACTAGCATGGTGATTCTTTGTGTTTTTTTTCGTCAAAAATTGAGGTATAGGCCTGATAGCAGTTTCCTTTACCTGCTTACGGATTGAGATCTCTCCTAATTTTCGCTCTTGATACAGAAATGGCAAGCAGGCCCCCACAAAACAACAAGGATAAAACCCCAATCCTGAGAAATTTCATAAACAATTTGGAAAAATTTTAAAGTTACTATCTTATTCTTTGAATCTCCTCGACCATCTTTGTAGTTCCACCCTATGATTGGTCCCAAGCCAGCGTGAGAAAAGAGAAGGATTGGGATTGGCTTAACAGCCCAATTCCATACAAAAATTCTAAAAGAAACAGCAACGAAGAAAAACGTCACATCTGATGTTAGAGGGGTTCCTGAGTTCCAGCCTATGACTTATATGACTGCTAGAGGTGCAAGACGTCTAAAGGCTACTGACATGATAAAGGATGTCCTTAACACAGCAAAACAAAATTGAAATCTGGATTTTGAAATGTTCAACAATATATAATCTTCTTCTTTCGTATGCGTTACACATCTGTTTCTATCAGTATCTTATGGAATTCTTTTTCCAACACGATGAGGTCGCTGTCCATGAAACCAGCACATCGTAGGAGGTTGTCAGCTCTTTCTGTCTCATTGTGACATCGACGGTTTTTGTTGCTTCCAATCAAAAGTATACAACTCATCAAGATGTTCTACACTAACTTCACCTGTACTGGAAGTGACAGCAATCTCAGCTTCCAGGTCAAGGCTGCTTCATATCGTCACTTCTGTTTAACCTTGTTATTTTTGGGTGATGCGGAAGACAACGGAAGACCAACAGCGTGTGATTTGCTAGACCCTTCACCCACCTTGACGACTTTTATTTTGCAGATGACCTGACTATGACGTCACAAACAATAGATTCAACAGGGGGAGAAATGTCACGAGAGCCATAAACCATCTTTGGAAATCTTCTCAATGTTCGACAAAAACAAAACTGAACCTGTACTGTACTATAGTTGTGTACTATCAACTTTCATATCAGGGTCAAAATGCTGCGGCATGATGAAATGTTACTCTGATAAACTTTTAATTTTCCACATTACTTACTAGCACAAAATTCTTCAAATCTTCCGACCTAATAAAATCTCTAATCAGAATCCTCTTCAACGATGCTTTCCTAAGGATTTAGGGCCCTTAATCATTCGAAGGAGATGGGAGTTGATTGCATACGTTCTGAGAATAGCGCCTTACTCTCTCACTAGATGCGCTTTTCACTGGATGCCTAAGGAAAAGAGGAAGTGCCGACGGCATAGACAGACCTGGAGGACAGTGGAAGAAGAGATGAAAGAATAAAACAAAGCCTGAAAACAACTGCAGAGGTTGGCCTGAAACATGGAGAAAAATGCAAGCCATTGCGTTCAGAGCAGTGAGGTAAGGTGAATACTGTCGTTGTACTGATTGATCCTTTACTGTTCTTAAATCTAAAATCCTTGCCGTACCCATGCTGTGGAATCGCCACTCGTAGTCTTTTATCGTTTTTGTTACAAACGTTGTTCCAATTAAGTTCCAAGTCTGGTTCCATATTACTTAGGACTACCTTTTGTAAATACCTACTTACAGCTTCTTCATCAAAGCTTTGATGTGTTTACTTGCTTAAAGAAATGTTTAGCAATTGTCACTACTTTCCCAGACATATCGGACTTTTGAGATCTCCTTCAGCTAATTGTTTTGAGCTTCTTTTTTCTTGATCTCTTTCACCTCTAAATTTAATGCACTTTTGTCATTTGCAATTCCTAGGTTCTTATTTATTCATATTTCTTCGTACTAAGTGAAATAAAGCCCTTTTTGGAACCATTTTCTAAAATTTTTTTCACGATGCTTAATGCAACGCATCTTAATCATTTTAACTTTTTTATCGCTAAAAAGTCTTGAAACGATTCCATGAAAAAGTAAAGCAGCAATCATAGGGGTAGGACAAAAACCACAAGGAGTGAAGATTACTCTTATTAGTGAGTGAAGTTCCATTTATTATTGTATCCTGTTTCGAGGGTCATTGTCATTAAACCTCTATAAGACAATGCTAGACCTCCAAGGAATTTTAGTAGCATTGCGTACAGAACTTATTGAGCCAAAGCCAATGAAAGGTATATTTTTAGTTAAATCAGAAATAAATAAATAATAAAAAAAAATCAGAGATAATTTCTGCATTAAAATACACTTATTACTTAATACAGTGGCCACCGCTCTAAGATCCCGGTGCTCGGGAGATGAAAAAAGAGGGATTTTATGCGAATTGTAAGGGGCTATACATGCACATGTATTACGCTCATGTATTAACAATAAGTTATACAGGAGAAAGAATCATCTTCTTTTTGTGAGCTCAAGCAGTATAGCACCAAGGTCATTGTATTGATTAACACGCTTCGGGGTTTTTATTTTTGTTTTTTTGTAGCTGACAAGTAGGACCAGTTGGTTTCATACTATTCCCTCCATCAAAAAGTACTATCCCTCCTTGAGTTACATGAAGTTATTTTGAAAATAAGAGTTGAAAAAAAGTAATATATGTACAAATATATTAAATGAAGGAATTATGTTACAATGGGTTCAGTGGATTTGCAAGTCATTCATTGCTGAAAAAATCTGTGATGTTTGACTGCTTTTTGTTACCTGTAACACACTTAAACACCTCGTTTTCGACCTTTTCAAAATTCTCTACAATGTCAGTTTTTCCTTTTAATTGTAGGGATAATCCAAGCGTTGTGACTACAGAAATTAACTCTTTCGCCGAGTGCTCCTTTGGAGGTGCTTCTCCACATTCCTCGTCAACGTCAGTATTTTTGTGGTCTCTACGTTTCTTTGCACACTGGATCAGTTTAACATCGCTTAGAGTTCCACAAACCTCTATATCTTTGTCTTGGTCAATCAATTTAGTGAACTGTTCTTCGGTCATATTTTATGGGACAGGTAGGGAATATTCTTCCATGAATAATTTGGCTCTTTCCAAATCCGGCTTTTGCATAGCAATTAACAATTGTCCCTTGGCTGACTTTTCTCCAGGCTGTGCTCAACATATAGATAGCATCCAACAAAGAGATGGCTTTTGCAAGGCTGCTGGCCTTCTTCGTAACATCTAACTAACTGGTTAATTATCCTTCTGTTGAAAAAGCCTCTGTAGTGTCCTTTTAAATTGCATAGGATCCCCATGTCCATCGGTTGAATGTCTGATGTTGTGTTGGGTGGTAAAAAGTGAATTGTAATGTTGCTGTCTCCGCGATGTGCTGAGCAATTTTCTAGCAGCAATAAAATCTGTCGATTGCTGACCTGAAGTTTTCTGTTCCAACGTTCGAGATGATCTCTGAGTATTTCTCCTGTCATCCATGCATTTATTGAGTGCCGATGTGTAAGAGTAAGTGAACTCATGTCTTTTAGAAATGCTCTGGATAGCTTTGCTTTTCTTATAACCATTCATTTTTCATTTTTCCGTTCCAGCCATGGTGGCGCAAACCAACATAGTGCATCTGTGTTTTACCTTCTTTCCCCCACTTAATGTCTCAGAATTAAACGTACAGCCACGGTCTGGAAGACCTCTTAAATGAACTCCCTTTTCGTAGGCATTGAATATATCTTCTGCTTTGAAATTTTTAAAAATGTTTGGAACGATTGTTGGTACGAACTCTTCAGTCGCTGCAATGTCTGGTGCTTGCTCCTCACAGTGCTCGCGTTTAAATTTTAGTCCATGCCTGGTTTTGAATCTATTCAACCATTCATCAGTTGGTTGAAACTCATTCCCCATGGCTGCAGCAAATTCCGTGACCTTTGTTTTCAAAAAATGCAAGTTAAATAGTGCATCTTAATCAAATTTCTGTTAAACTCACAAGTGCAAAGTATCATCAACATCTTCTACTTTAAATGCTAGATTTCTTTCCACGGATAGCTGACCCTAAGATGCTTGCTCTTTCAACCTCTATCTGCTTTTAGCGACCTTTGCTACAGTAGTCCTATCCAAACTGAACTTTTTCCCGATTCTTGTGAAATTGGGCTTTCAAACTTTTTTTTCTTCCTCCACTTCACTGATGACTTCAGTTTTTGTCTTCAGATCAACAGCATTTCCTCGGGCAGGTGTGATGGATTTTTGATTTGTTCACCTTTGTTGATAGAGCTTTGAAGTGAACGCTCTTACTAGTAGAAACAAGGGACAAGCTAGTAAACGACACCGATTAAAAACCCGATCAGAATAACCCACCCTAAGAAATAAGCACTGTTCTACTCATGTTATGCAATGTCATTAAATCTATCTTTGTCTCGCCCGTTGCATCAGAGTAGCTGCTTTTGAGTGGAATTGTTTAAAGAAAACCTTTGAACATGCAGTAGTGTTTGATTGATTAAGCTGTAAGTACACTCAATGCTTAGAAGCTTCTTGGCACGCGTACAGCGGGGTAATCAATCTTGGTTCCTGCGCTGCGATGACAGCTCTCGGCTTGACGTGGGAAGCAAGATTAATTACCCCGCTGAATCTGCGCATTGTCCTTACTGATTCATGCAGTAAATAAGTATTGAGATATCTGAAAAAAGCTTTGTACGCTCTTGATCACACTCTAGAAAGCGGAATCTTACCCGAACTTGACTATAAAAACCGGGATCTTAGAGGGTGAAGTTTATATAGTAAACTTTCCGTTTTTCGGACAGTACGGGATGGTAAACGAACCGGGATGTTATGAGGTGGGATCTTACGCGGTGACTACTGTATTACTGTCAATATTGGTAGTTAACAGACTTCTTAAAAAGATATACTGATGGAAAAAGTGTATGGTCAAGAATTTTCCTAAGTTTGTCAAATTTAAAATATAGTTCACCGTATGCAACAGGACACACATAATATGCAACTGTGGATCGACATAGACCAAGTGTAGCGAATTAATGCATAACACAAATGATGTCAGTTTTTGAAGCTCATCCTCTTTGATGTTGTTATCACCCTCAAGTACATGATAATCTGAATATAATAAAAAACATATTTTAGAAAATCACCAGGAGCTCAGGCATTTATTGTTCTTATACATCCATAGTAACATTTTCTTTAAAACTCTGTAAGCTTTTCTCTTGTAAATAAAACCAGTTATTCTGATGATAAACTTTGGAAAGTAATGTCGAAATATTAAATTATTTAAGAAATGTAAATGACCTCTTTCTTAAATAAATATGGGTGAGCTTCTGGTCATTTCATTTATTATCAAGTTATTTGCTTCAACTAACATCTTTAAAAAAACATATAGAAAACAAAATTCCAATAAATATATAAACCAAAAAATTAGTAGCCTATTCTTAGCTAAAATGTCAAAGGTTTTGTACGCTGTCTACAATGCTAGATTTAAACGTTTTCTTGGATCAATAATTTTTAAAGTTTTTGTGTGATAAATACATTGCATTAAAAGCTGTATGTGTAGCTTCAGGTTACTGACACATTATGAAACTAGGTATACAGATAGTCGCAGTATATTACACAGAAATTATGTGTCAATGATTAAATGTACGTATTTAATAGATTAGGCAAAGAAAATATATTTTACGTACTACATAGTACTAGCTATCATATTAGAAGTAAAGTAATATGAATAATATGGATGTGAAATATGGAGTATCTCGTCTGTATGCAAAATCCTTTAGATGAATAAAAAATGTGTGTTATAAGAAGAATGCTAAGGATTTCATGAACTAACAAAATTTCACAAAACGAGTACTGATAATCGCTAGCATAAAGTTCCAACTATTACAGACAATGAAAAGAAAAAGAAAAGTGACATTCTGGAGACATGTTATGCGGAGAAAATGCATAGAGGATAAATTGCTAACTGTAAAAGTAGAGGATGTGGTTTTTTTGAGCGACTTTAAAGAATAGACTAACAGAGCAATTGGAAGTAAACGCATTTAGACAGAAGGTTGAAAGTGTAAGGCCGTCAACACCATCGTGCCTGCTGGAAGAATAAAAAGAATATAAAAGAATTGTGCGAAAAAAGAAGCTATCTTAAATCCTCTATGGGCGCAAAGATAAAAGGTCATTTTCAGTGAGGCAGAAGATTTTTTCTTCATCTACTCTTGGGTGGAATGCAAAAGATTTTGCCATACTTTCAAATAAGAGCTTCCATAGTTGCCATAAAGCAGCGGTGTTTTGCTCGAAGATGCAGCTAGGCTAGTGCTCTACTAGAGGTCCCTAACAAATGTTTTTTTTCATGAAACAAAAAGTTCTATAGAACTCCAATAATGTATGCCCTTGATTATCCTCTCGCTTGCATTCTTGACGATAAAGTCAAGGAAATCATAATCCATCATTTGTCATTGTGTCTCTTAAATAGTCAATGAAGCTAAATTAGATCGCAAAGTCTAATTTACTGAATTTTAAGAAATAGGCCTTCTTTAGCGGATTAATTAATCCAGAGGCTTAAGATAAAGTGGCATAATTTTGTCTTGTATGATAAACAGTACAACTGCTGGGACACATTTTAATACAAAAGAAAAATAAGCATGTTTTATAAAAAAGTTGGGAAATTTGTCAGACAAAAATTGCAAATGATGTTCACAGATGATGTAGTACTCTGTGCAACGGAAAAAGAGCGAGATAGCAGAATACCTAGAACAGTGAAGAGCAACCCTGGAGAGGAGAGGAATGAATGTATCGTGATCAAAGATCGAGTACGTGTGTTTGTATGGTACAACATCGAGGGGTATCGAGATGCAGTCGACACAGATACCACTGGTAATGGAATTTAAGTATTTGAGAAGCACATTACAGAGCGATGATGGAATAAATGCGGAGATTACCCGGAAAATCCAGTGTATCTGGAACAACTGGAAAAAGATGACGGGCGTCCTTTGCGACAAAAGAATTGCACCAAAGGTGAAGGGCAAAATATACAGAATTGTAGTGCAACCAGCATTGGTATAGGGATTAAAATCTCTGCCACTTAGGGTCCGGAACACCAGAAGACTAGAAATAGCAAAGTTGAAAATGTGTATGGGCATGTGGATACACGTTACGTGATCACGTGAGGAATAATAAAAAATGCGAGGAATGTTAAAGAGAGGATGGGTGTTGAGAATACCACAAAGAGATGCAGGAGAGCAAGGTTGAAATGGTTCGGGCATGTTAAAAGGCAGGAAGAGAAATATGTCTGCCGGAGAGTAATGGAGATGGCACCATCTGGTAAGAAAAAAATGGGACGTCGCAAGCTAAGGTGAATGGAGTCCATCCGGAAGGTCATGAAGGGAGTTGGGGCAGAAGATGACGCCCTTGATCAAACATCTATCGTATACGTTTATGCACCGATAACAGATGCAGAAGAGGAGACTGTTGATAAATTCTACAATTCGTTGCAGCAGACAATCAATTCGACACCAAGAGGAGATATGTTACTTGTAATAGGAGATATGAACGCTAAAGTAGGAGAAGGAAGCTTGGATGGGATCGCGAGACAACATGGATTGGGAAAAAGAAATTCAGCAGGGGATAAACTAAATAAATTCTGTGCTGAATATAAACTGTTCTTAGCAAACAAGTTCTTTTAAGAACCAAAGCGCAAAATACACACATGAAGGTCACCAGATGGACAGTATAGGAATCAGATTGATTACATCATGTTTAAGAAAGGTTGGTTTAGCTCTATCCTTTTACAAAAACACATTTCCTGGAGAAAACTGCGGCCCAGGCCTCCAGCTTGTTGTTGCCAAAGTAAGAATAAAAATAAAGGCTATCCAAAAGTCAAAGCTTCCAAGACGACATAACATTAATATTTTGTACGCTTAAACTGAACTCCACCGGAGTTTAGTTTGAGCCTACACCTAGAAGGAAATTTAAGCGTACATCTACAAGGAAGGTTCATCTACAAATAAGACCGTAGACACTGTAGATAAAATGAGAGGATTTGATCAAATATTTTTTAATGTAATAAATCAAATTGATCTGCCTAGTTCTTTAATTTCTGAAGCAAATGGATTAATGTAATATGGTCCTTCTGAAAATATATGTAGAGAGGCGACACAATAATATTTGTATTGAATGTTGCTTATCGATGATAATTTCTCACGAAAGTGAGACAAGTAAAGAGAAATTCGTTAATGAATTATGTTAAAACTGGGTTTGAGTATCGATAAATAACCGCACACTTAACCTCACTCATTACTTATTTCACATTGACTGAATTTTCTAGAAACCGAACTATTGAAGTTCGTAGTCCTAAAGATATGTAGTTGAGTCATTTGAGCTAGTTGGATGCCGACCAATTTTTTTTGCGGTGGAGAATTTGAAGTCTCATCATACCCAACATTGGAATTATATAAAAATTTCAAAAATTTGATGAAGCAGGAATAGTTTTGACAAATGAAACTATTCGCATGATAGAAGGTTAGTTGGCGCGTTGGCGTTAGGGTTTAGATAGAGTAAGAAAATATAATTTCTTTCCTTTGGCCTTCAGTGGGAGAATATTATACTTGGTATGATCCTGGTGTTATTCAGGACCCCATTGAACTCTTTTTTATATTTCTTTCTTTCCTTTTGACAAAGATAATTTCTCCTTTTTCAATTCCTAGAATGGAAAAATAGAAGATGAAAAAAAAATGGGTTCAGTTTCGATAACAAAATTGCTAAACCATTTTTTAGGGAAGGCTTCTGTACTTGACTGCTGGAGAGGACAGAAAATTAAGTAAGCTGTGTTTCCAGTTGTAACATTAAATACGAAAGGGACCAATAAAAATAGGGAGAGCCCTTTAATTCTAAGTTTAGGTTGCGAATAGCAGGATAGATAAATTAAGCTTCATTATCTGTAAATATTTTTGCTGAATATCTATATCGCCAAATGTCAGAACATCCTTTAAAGATGTTAAATGAAAGTGGATGTTGATGTTTTTTGCATGATTTCTACTTTTAAAAAGAAATAACAAAAACTGAAAGAGTGTCACCAGATGGAAATGGGACTAACAAATCAATGATTTGACTTTGATAAAGGAATGGATATGAATACAATACACGCAGAGGTGGACTTGGTGGTTGAGAAGATTCTACATGGCAGAGGATGAGGAAGAAAATTTCATGTTCAATTGCTGTGTTTATTCTAGCCTACAATACTTTGGCTACCTAAAAGCTGTTTTGATTTATCAATCCTCTAATGTGTCTAGTAAACAATTTGCAGAATTTGGAGCCAACTAGAGGTAGGCATTATTTATCTTGTCCCAGAAAAGAACATGGTATTCTTGTACTGAAAGTGATGTTGGACTGTATGATAGGATTTTAATATATATTTCGCAGGCCATAACTTTTTCTGGAGACAACTTTTCACTTTCTGCGTCATCTTGAGATAATTAATTCATTTTATGTCACGGTCTTTGGGACACGGCGAAAGACGAGTGTATGAAAGGAATATTGATATGAAATAGAGTGGTCAGTGTATGATACCAGTGGAAGCCTGGAGAGGGCATCAACAGGGTTTTGCAGTACTCTTGTGTTTACAATATTTAATTTAATGGGCGGAGACGTTATACTCAACGTTTAGCGTACAATATTGTCTTCGGAGATTATGAATATTCCAGGAGAATCATAAAGAACCTATTAAATGATATTTTGACTTGTGGTGCAGAAGAAATGCCAAACATTAGGGACTTGTTTTAAAAAAGGGGTAAAGTTGACTGAGATGTGAGAGGTAGTTTAAATTGCTTGTAGACTTGCTTAAGGTCATCTGAAGAATTACACCATTAAAAAATTAAGTATCTTATTGTTAGGATGCCTTAGTTTGTTTAACACATCTCAACACTAAGGCATACATCACTACATAGTTTGGCAAATGCAATCAACGATGAAGCCAGTGACAGGTTCAGTTTTATTATAGCTCTAAAATCCATCAAGTTTCTGTGCTACTTCTTGAAGCATGTAATGGGTAAGACGGCAATGACGTTGAGCAAGGGAGCTATTGTGGTGCTTAAATTAATTTTAACCTGAACATCTTTTATATGTCCAACTTCACTTAATAGCGGACTACATTGCTGTAACAATGTAACAGGCTCAGATACCTGTGTAGGTAGTTGTAGTATCTTTAGCTTGTATTGGTGAGATATGAGACAGTGCTGCAGGAGTGCTGTGGCCAATAAGGTACATTAAAGAAGCAGTTTTTTAAGAAATAAAAGTGACAATGGATTGAAAAGTGCCTTTACGTTGAATGGTTTTAAGGAAGCCACATAAAAATAGGCCAGTTAGAGGCGATTAGAAGGGGATTGAGTGGTTGCTAACGACAAAAGGATAATATTGAAATTCAGTACTTGCTGCTGTATCTAAAAGTACGGTGGATGCAATGCCAAAACGTTATATCTTAATAGTCTGCAGCATTTGGCTGGTTTGAAATGTAACCAAAAGATCACTCTCTGGCATAAGTAAATTATTGTCATCATGTGGTGGTTGCTGTTGGACGGAATATACAGCACTGGCATATGTTAGATTGTTACGTTTCTGTTAGCGTATTGTTTGCATACAGGAGCAAAATATTTAATTTTCCCACAAAACTTACTTGTTTAGCCATTAGCAAGGCATAACTGATTATTTGCCCTTAGAGTTGTTTTTTCAGAGCAAAAAGGTTCCTGTTTATTGCTCCTTGAACTTACCCTTTTTCCTACCGATGATTTGCACAATTAGTAAAATTTTGAAGCTGTGGAAATGTCGTTCTGCTGCCACTGGCAGGCTATTGTTTGGTTGTTTCACTAAGTTCTGTTTTCAGGTCAACCATTAATATCACAAAAGAGAGGCTGGTAGATTTTGCCAATGTAAAATTGTCTTTACACAAGAGCTTACTTCAGATTTGTGAGGCATTTCAATGTGAAATAAATTGATTCAAAATAATTCCTTTTGGGTTCTTAAAAATATCTTAAACATATAATGTAAGCGGTGGTCACGTAGTTATTTTGATGAGCCTGAAAAACTCAATTACATTTAAAAGCAACATTTTTCTTAAAGGAAGCAGTTAAAGCATAAATAAACAGACTAGTATCTAGGGTTAATTATCAATATTTAATATTTCTTCTAAACTTTAAACTCGGAAAGGCATAGTAGGATGGTATACTTTTCCCAGGAATTTATGACACCGGTTGGTGAAAAATGAAGCTAAAGACCTTTAATCCATTTTCTCCAACGGGATGGTAATCTTGTAGAGTCACCTCTAATGAACAAGCAGATGGCTTGAAGATAAATTGTGTAATGAATATCGGTGATTGAAGAATGTAAAGTAACAGTTAAGAAATGTTTTCAAATGAATCTAATAATTTTCCACTCGTCGAAATTTATAATATCGTACTTCTGAGAATATCTGTGGAGCTAGCACAAAATAATTGCAGTAAACATTGAGAATGGAAAATAATTCCCTAACATTTGCCCTACTTTCATATAATTTATTATTTAAAATATAGGTTCAAGTATTAAGCATTTCTATTTTTTCTCGATTACGTTCATTATTTTATTAAATTTTATATTGCTATTTTTAGTATTTTATTTGGCGTTAAGCATATATTTGAACAATTTATTCAAAAAGAAATATAACTGATGAAAATGCTGACAAGCATTCAGCAGACTCAAGATCACTTGGCACTAACAACAACCACAAAAGAGCTGTATAACCGTAAAAGAATTAGACACAAGACCTCTCAAAACACGGACTGCAAAAATGGAGAGTGATATATATATATACATACAGAGACCCACAATAGTGCCATCCCCAACCTAAGTGAAGACCTGCCAAGTGGATTCTCCCTCACAAGAAAAAAATGTCGGTAGGGCAATGACGTGATGGTTACCATGAAAACTCCTTGTGCAAGACAACAAGTATTGATGTCATACAGATTAGCATTGTTAACATAACTAGTGTCCCATTAATTGTGAAATCACAAATTCGTAAGAGTTATGGGTCACTCAAGAGCGCTTACTTAATGTCATTTAGTCTGGAATGATGATGTTATGGATAAATTTACCTTGTTAAAATTATGTATATAAGAAAGTGATTTACTTGTATTCAGGAGAGAGAAAAAGAGACAGACGCACCTCGCTTTTAGGTGTTGAGTGTAACCATCGTTTCTTTACTGCTGGGTTGTTGTTTATATCGCCACGAGCCTTGTATTGCCGATACTCTAGGCAAAGGAAAACCTCCAGAGGTGGCGTTATACAAGTCACATTAGTAGAATTCAGACATTTTCTGAAGATGAGAGACTTTGAAAGTATGGAAAAGTTTCATGAGGTACATTTTGTAAAAAAGTTTCCTATATTGTGGATTTTCTTGTCAATGGGAAAAGGACTTTTCCCCTCATCTTTGTCGTTTTATTTTTTCCTACTTCCACAGATGCAAGTCCTGGATAAATGAAAAACAGGATAACAGACCCCACCAGCTTTTCTAAACCTGATGAAATAAATATTTGTATTTTCTCCTTAGCTATATATATATATATATATGCATCTCATGTTTATTAGGTAACATTTTGATCAAAATTATGAGATTACAAAGTATATATATTATCTTACATCGGTGTATAAGCAGGCGAGTCCTCTGATTTGGTTCAGTACGGTTTCATAGTTTCATTTCTCCACAACAATTTATCATTATTTAGAACAAAAATTCACTTAACTTGACGTCAATAACAATATTATAGATAGCCAACAGTGGAATTAAAATACAGAAAAACAGAAAGTTTGAATGGAAATAATTACTTCAAGGATGAGTTCTCTCAGTAGTTAGACAAATTTCATAGAAAAGGGAATTTCTTTGAAACATATTTGTCTTTGGTCGTTGAGGGAGGAGTTGTCTTCCCACGTGGTTAATATCCAACTCTCTGTTCATACAGTGTTGTCCAAACAAAAAAATATGTTTCAAGAAAAGATATTGGTAATTTCTTTTAATGACTGAACATGGAATCGAAGCCCAAAGGCGATATAAAAGAAAGATTAATCATATGTTGTTATTCATTTTTTTAGGAAGTACCAACTGTATTTTTGCAATTAATAAAAAATGTATAACAAGGCAGTACTTAAAATATATTATTCTGCTTTTATTGTAAAGACCAACCCTAATATGATTTGTCAGTTTGCCAACGCAACGTAGTTGGAAACAACTTTCATGAAATGTGAACACTTTAAATGCTGACCCAGTGAATTTCACCCATCACGTTTGGCCTTTCTTTAAGTTCTGAAAGCAGGGAAGTAATTGAGAAAACCGCCACTGCTACTGTGTTCAAGGATTGATTTAGAACCAATAAACTGATAACATGAAAAATGACAGGCACTTTATTTCCTGTTGACAACAATGGCATGCTCAAATGATCGTATGCTTGCATGAGAAAAACTTGCAACAGGACTGAAAATTATACATACTAACAAACGCTTTACACAAGTGACCACTGTTATTAAACTGCATTCGTTTTCGCTTAAAAAGGAACTCGCAGATACTTTTTAAATGTTTCTAAATCACTTTAAATGAAAGTGGTCACACGTGTGTCCAACATAGTGAAGCAGAGGGATACGTTATAGTGTACCTTAGAGTATACCTTATAGTATCTTATAGTATTAAACAGAATTAAGATCCAGTTAAGAAATGCTATACATGATAGGTGATTTAAAGCGTTAGCCATGCCACCCATCGAAATTGTCGCCAGTCAGGACAAGTGAATGACAAAGTCATTAATAAAATTTTAAGATAGCAAAATATACGGATAAACTTTTTATACAGAAAAGTGACTCCAATTAACATCTTCCACCTATAAAATTGAAGTAACTAATAGTCAATACACAAGTTGTAATTAGAATTCCCTTTAAAATCATGTGAGCACAATGTGATTTCTTTCACAATTCTACTTTTGCCACTCAGGTCGCTGGTGTAATTGTTCAATTTACCTAATTCTCAACCAGCATAGATACCGTGCGAATGTCAACATAAGTTTTGACTGACCTGGAAATTAAGCCTTTTTTCACTGACCAACCTTGGCGATTGAGTTTGTGACAACGCCCAATAATTTTAATATCCCTCACTCACTAAATTTCTCCTTCATAGTCACTGAGATAAATAATACTTTTTTTGATATTTATGCCTGTAAAGGGCGAATACAGACAGTGAAACAAAACCACAAAGATACAGTTTATCTGCAAAAAATTGGTGTGGCGATTTAGGGTAAAAAAGATAACACATTTATCAAGTTAGGTATTTGTCATTTAATAAATGAAACTGCACTTTGATCCAATGCGATATGTGCTTTTTTCCCAACATGCTAATTAAATAATATTTCAGTAATAATGTCTGAAGTTTGCAGTGTACTGAAATGCCTCAATATGGTCCTTTAATATAAAAAACACACCGATATATCCTTCGATTAAGATTAATAAAAATCCACTGCAAATAAACCATGGACACTTTCGATTTTCCAACAAGGCACAAAATTGGCATTTTAAACAAGGCTAAACACTCAGTATTAATAACAAATTAATTATTGGACAAGTGGACGTTGATGTAATACAGATATCATGTTACCACACCCAAATTAATAGTCAAATAGGCAAAAACATTTCCTTTTAGCTACAGAAGTCGTCTTACCAGTCACAATTCAAGTATTTTGTATATGAATTTAAGTACTTTTTTAAATATCTAGTGTTAAGGGCGTATGTCCTCGAGGTTGACCAGTAGAATAATAATAATAGTAGCCGAAACACTAATCCATGGTCATTTACCAAATTCTTAATTGAAATTCGTCTACAGCGCTGTATTTATTGCTAAACTCAAATACGGTGAAAATTTCGAGATTAAAATATTTAAAAGATTTGATACCTCGATCCCACTTCCACATGGGCACATCAGAAGCTATTCACATTCAAGTTACATTGCCTTCGCTCTGCAGAAAAACTGATTCGTAATGGTCTCTTAAATTGCTTTAGGCAGCGAATCAAAATAGGTGCTTGGCTGTCTTTAACCTGTCTCTGTTTTCCACATGGATCAAATACCGGTTGACTCCTGTCCCTTATTCCTGTGTTTTTATTCAAACCAGCACCAGCGAAAACCTCTCCAAGGGAAATTTAGTCTTTAATTGTAATATTTAAATTGTGTATCACTAATTGATCATTTCAGTACATTCTTGCACACTTATTTACACACATCTATTGACTGTGGAGTTCCATACGTCATCTATCCAGCTTCTTATGAAAAATAAATTTGAATGTCTAATATGAATCTTCTAAACCTTTACTAACATATGTACCAATCTTTCAAATAAATTTGACTATTCAGCATCACTGAAAGTAATGTGTTTCCCAAAGCCTAATATATGTATATATATATATAGATACATAGATGTAAAGATATATAGATGTATAGATGTATATATAGATATATGTATATATATGTATAGATATATGTATAAATGTGTATGTATATATATATATATAATTCCCATATATATATATAGATAGATAGATAGATAGATAGATGGATAGTCGCTCCGTTTGTTACCAAGCCCATCACCAAAGGGCTCAGATATTTGGCATGCTGATGGGCTGCGTCCAGGTCATGGTTTCGAACAGGTATTCTTTGTTTTCTCCACGACAAATTCAATCAAACGAATGCCCCCAATACTGAATAGACCCTAAGTGCTCAGTGGGGAGTGGGAACAATTTCCGAACCACAGACTTACTGCATATTTGAGAGTATAAACTGGTGTGATAGCATTGTCTCCACATGGCCAGAAAAACCTTTTGTCTTCAAAAACTACTCTCCCTTTAGCTTTCAGTGATGTTTTCGTTCCAAATTTTCGTTTGTGAAAGCTTTCCTTCATTCTGACTGACCTCACATTCTTGCACTTTGCTAGACAAGCCTTAAAGACAGCAAGTAAGAGGTTCTTCATGTTAATGGTTAAGACTCTAAAACTCATCTTTTTGGACTTGCTATCTACCTGTGTGGGTAAAAAAATTTAATCTAAAAATACGTTTTGCATGTACTTTATATTGTCTCTTCTTCAGGCCCCTTGTTACCTATTTTTCTTGTATCGATCCCCCATTCTGGTTCTTGCTCATTTACTGAAACAGTGTCATTTTTTACTGCTTAGGCTGGTGTTGTAACCAAGTTCACAGAATGGATACAAATTGATATTAAAAATTTTATACCTAGTGACAGTTATCAACTCAAACCTTATTCTCCTCCATTGTTCTTCTGCCTTTGCTCACTGTAATCATTTCCATGTTTCGATGTGATGAAACTGCTGAAGCTCGGTTGTGTAAAACGGATATTTTTTAGGCTTGGCATTAAGACAGGGCGATTTGATTCTCAACGAGCACTTCAGTAACTAAGTCCTCTCCTTCTGGCCAAAATCAGAGAGGACTATGCTTGTGCAACTAAAAGCTATCCCTTTTAACCTTACCACCACCTTATCTATATATTGAAGAAAGAGGATCAAACAATTTTTCTATTTTCCCCAAGACTTTGAAGAAGTCTACTCTGTTTGTATTTCAAACGAAATCACCATCTTTATGGGTGACTGAACGCAAAAGTTGGATATGAAAAGAGAGAGAAAGATCGCATGACCTCATGGATTGGGGAAGAGAAACAATAGAGGTGATAAGTTAATAAACTGGTACCCAGATATAAACAGGACAATAGCAATCAAATGACTCTAAGTTCACCCTCCAAAAAGAGGAAAACATGGAAGAGCCCTAGTAATCAAGCCAAAAACCAGATTGACTACATTATTACTAACCAAAGATTCAGGCCTGCAGTCAAGTTTTCAATAGTTTACCTAGGAGCAGATGCAAACTCAGATCACAATCCAGTTATTACACGGTCCCATCTACCACTAAAAGCAATAATAAAACCCAAATCTTACAGAAAAACGTGATTTAAAATCGCTCAAAACTGCAAACGAAACTAAAACAATTTTTAAACAGTAGGATTCAGTAACATACCAGTACTGGATGGCAACACAGATATTGAATCTTATTGGAGTAGCAAAGCAGCGATTATCAAAAAAGCTGCGAAACTACACATTTGTAAATGTGACACAACATCATCTTAATGCTTTGCCTGGAAAATACAGGAGATTAAAGATACGATAAAACAAATAAAGCTCGTTAAACTCAAAAAAGTACAATATAAGCAAGATAACAGACAAATTAGAAAGAATTGTACCAAAGCCAAAGAAGGAAACTGGTCAGAAGCCCAATTGCAAGAGGTAAAATGTCTCACTTTAAAGCCAAACGAAATGTTCAAACAAACAAAAATAGCTGAGAAGAGGCCCACTTTAGTCTCAAAATGCATCAAATTAGCCGATGACAAAGTTCTCCAGGACCCTAAGGATGTGTCCAATGAGTTGAAGGAGTATCTCACTGAAATGTTTCACGGCCCTGGAATATTGAAAGATAAAGTTCACAGGGCACTGGAAAACAAAAAGTCTGGGAAAGGGCATTTGGATCAGATAATATACCCAAAGAGATTCTTCTTGCAGTAGGTGAAGAAGATGTTGAACTACCTGGACGATCATTGATAACATTTACAAGACTGGGATTCTTCCTAAGAATATGCTTGGGTCAATTTTCGTAACACTAGAAAAAAATCACGTGAATATTCGAATGAAACAAAAATCAAACTATAAGCCTAATGAATGATGCACTTAAAGTCCTGACAAATATAGCCCTTCAGAAAGTATGATGTAAGCTGCTTCCTGAACTTTCATACAAAACAGTATGGCTTCACAAAAGACAGGGGCATATGAGGCACATTATAGCCTCAAAATGCGCTCTGAAAGGACAATAGGACCACAAAAGGACATATACCTAATCCTCCTGGATTAGAGGTAGACCTTTAGCAATGCCAAATACACCGACCTATTCGCTATGTTACAGAACATCCGGACTAAAATATAGACCATAGAATCATCAACAAGACTCTCACTCAATGCGTCTCAATCCAAAAAGAGCTTTAATGAAGGATGTGGTATGTCAGCAGAACTTTTCAACCTCTATAGCGAAATTATCCTAAAAGATTTGATGAGGTTTCTGAGGTTATGCTTGTTAATGGCTTCCAGCTAAATAATACCTGTTATGCTGACAATACAGTCAGCAAAACAGGTATTACTTTGCTGCAACAGTTTTTCTTTTACCGATGGAAAGCTTTCATTGCCTATCGAACTCCGTCTCCTCAAAAGATGTCTTACCGGTCCTCTTTTATGAAACAGAAGCGTGGACACTCAATTAAGAAACAAGGAGAAACATAGAAGCCACGGCGATGTGATTTTACCGCCGCATACTTCGAATTCACTATGTTGACAGAGTAACAAACATCGATGTCCTACAAGGTGTTGGATTCCTTGAAGTGATCGGGTCAAGTCAATCAGAATCTCTTGGTCGTTACATCAGAAAAACGAACCTAGCAGACCTTGGCCTCAGTGGTCAAAATGACGGAAAATTCAGTCATGGTAGAGAGATAATAGTGGCTTGGCTAAGCTTGTTTCATGTTGGCACCATAGAAGAAAAATAAATAGATTTGTTTTTCAACTATAATCATAGCAATACTGTTTAGGACTTTTTAAAAGTAACAATTGAGTGTTATTTATTTATTTATTTATTTATTTATATTATCAAATCAACCCAAATAGTCTATTTGATAAACATATTGTACAGCTATTGGTTGTCTTTTTCAAGTAATAGAACTGGATTCGAAATAGGGTTAAAGGAAAATCGTTGTTTCCTGTAAATATCTTAAAAAGTAGCTGAACATGTACTCTTTTATTTCATTTCTCTTTCAAAAGCTACAACAATTTCAGCTCTGACGTCAATGTTTTTCGCCTGGCATTCAAACCACCTGTAATGGATCGGAGACTTGTTTCATTATCTCTTAGTTTTGATTCTGAAAATCACCATTCTAACTACTGACTTTATTTTGGTTTAACTCTCTATTGAAGGTAAACATGAATGAATACTTTTATTTTGGCCTTGCTGTTTATTATAAGAACATTATGGTCCATGCTAGAATCACCACCAGGCATTGAAAACAACCTACAGATTAAATATTCCCATGTCTTTTGCTAATAATTCTGATATGTTTTATATCATGTAAACTAGTTTGAAGATTTCAAGTAATAAAGATTTCAGATATGCAACATGTGCTTTGTGATTATAATACTGTTTTTTCTACTGCATTAAAACTCACCAGCGTATAAACTCTGTCATTTCTGGTATTAAGACCATGGTTTTCGACACTTCCATATCTACGTCAGTGTCACTTTATCATATTTCTCTCGTCCAAGTTATACACAAATAATTTAAAGGACTACTTTCTCTTGTCCGCTGCATTAAAGTGTCCAACATCCTTGACTTCTACATCTGACGTACATACGTCCGCTTGCAATGCTGTCACATTTCCACATTTTTTGGTTTGCATTATTATCTGATAGGGATTACTTTTATTAAAATAACAAACAAATGACAAAAACATACAACAAACCAATAAATATGATAAAATGCTTTATTAATTCTGTCTCGATTTTTTGTCAATCATTATTGATATACTCATGAGGATGAGATAAATTGCAAATTACACTTATGTAATAGAAAAGGTTTGGGAACAAATTAAAAGATCGGCAATAAACAAAATAATTGAAAGATAATATCCTGCCTATGAAGTTAGTTAGAGATTACTATTAGAAATTGCTACTAGAGGTTACAAGGTTGTCGATGACTACCTCGAGACAGTATCCATTGGTTTAGGGTTTTGTCAAGAAACAAGACTAGGCCATTTGCTTTATATTTCTCATGATAGCACGCTTTACAAAGTTCATTTAGTTCAAATCCGTCTATTTCAATCAACTAATCGCATGCAAGCTTATGCCTGTTTAGTCTATGTGATGGTTTACTATGACAAGCGTCTCAATATACATGCTTTCATATTCTTAGTGTTAAATCCGATAGTTTACTCTAGATATTCAAAATTTTTTAATTTCCCTTTCCTTATAACAATTTTCAACTGGAATTCTCCCAACTGGATTTAGTCACTAGCTTTATCCTGGATACAAATAGTTTTGATATCGCTGTGCTCTTTTCCAGTAGCAATAGAGAAAAAATTCAAAACTGAGTTGCTCAACATTTCGTCTCACAAGCTCTTCACTCATGATTGCCCATCATGTGATTGCTTTGAGGAAATACTGAGATGGTTTCTCATTGCATTTCCTGGCCCAATTCTAACAAAATATGCCATTATTCTTTCTGCCATGAGGTAAGCTCCAGGGCAGGGATAGCAGGGATTATTTAAAAGTGATCCTTACTCGCTTTTTCACTTTCCACCAGTACAAATTCGCTAAGAACAATCTGCTGAACTGGACCAATCTTCTCTTTATGATGGAACTACTCTTGGTCAACGGCTGCTTATTGTTTGCAAAATCTTGTTTTTCCCTTAGCTATTTACCTAATCGCCAAGTAGTTCCAAATTCGCTACCTGGGGAAGTGCCTGATGGTAAGTAATCTCTCCTAGTAAAGAGTTCCTTTGCCAGTTCTTACGGATAATCCTCAGGCAGTTGTGTCTCATTGTTTGAAACATTTCTAAGAATATATTTGTTTCTTTGGAAATTTAGATTGTGGAATTCTCTCGCTTCTGAGAGCTGTATATATGTATGTTTATATGTATATATATATATATATATATATATATATACATAGATACAAGCGTGTGTATATTTCTATTCAGATTACTTTAATGACAGAAAATAGAAAAATATTTATGGTGAAAAATGCATGGCAGTTAACATTGAAGTTTAGTACATTGATTTACTGTTATTTGAAATATATCTTACTAGCATGTTTACTCAGATTCTCTGCTTTCTAGACAATACTTGACTGATAACCTTGTATATCCACGACAGCTTTTGCCTGCTGCTTACTAAATCAACAAATGAAATCTACAAAAAATATATTTTGTTTGTGATTGCATATGTATATATTAGTGTGTGCGTTTTTAAATTTACATATAAAAATGTCCAAACTCGACAATCTGTCGAAATTTTGTAAACCTATTGCTGCTGTGTACAACAAAAGTATTTCCCCTTTTGACACAATGGAAGAGTAGCTATTTACCAAAAGAAATAAACAGGTGATGTTTTCTTTTTGTCGTGCTGTGAATTGCACGACTTTTTGCATGATTAGACTCTTTAACCTATTATGAACACAGGTAGTATATGCAGGTGGTCCAACATTGTTTTGTGTCGAGTGACCTACCTGATCATGCCTGTAATTACCCTTTGCATACAATTTACTTTAAACTCCACATTTTTAAGTGACATGCTGCTTAGAAGAATAGACCTGTCTGCATTTAATCGTAGACTGATGGTATTTAATTAGAGTTGGATTTCAATGAAATTGCTGCTGAAGTCTGTTTCACCATTGTTGTATGGTAATAATACTTCTAAAATAATTAAATAAGTAGATGTCTCACTAAAATGAGAGATGTTTATAATAAAAACCCTAAGCATTTGGCTTTATTTTTTCAACAGCTTTCATTACTGCAATTCAATATCTCTTACATTAATGAAAAACCAATTAATTGTGGGCCATTATAATTTTGTATGAATATAAATTTGGATTATTTTATCTGCTGTAGATTTTATTTCACATACAGTTTAAGGGCAAGTAATTTGGAATCAGAATAAAAATATTCACTAAACTGCGTTGTTTCAATAGAAATATTGTTTTTTTAATAGGCAATAATTTACTGCAATATTTCAAAAAAAACCTTTAGAGACTAATAGTGATTTGTTATAATTATCATTGTTATTTCCTGTTATTAATCCTAAATTGTATTTGTTGTTTGCAATTTTTTCCTCATTAATTTAAGTTATAGCTAATATCAAGGCCAAATAATAAAACCATTATTAAGCCAAATCGTTGTAGAGTCCTTTTTTGTTCGTGATATATAACATACTTTTTAGGTAGTTTGTGATATCTAGCACATAATGTGTTTCCATTGAATCTAAAACAAACATCTTTAATACAAGTAATCTAAAAAAATACTGAAGAAGCAGAGGATAAAATATTCGATCCTGCGATTCCACCTTTTTCACACCCAATACAAAAATGCTGTTGCTTTTTCAGGTGCCGATATTTCCATAGTCAATGGGTCTTTCTTTGAACATTCTCTAAATATTCAATATTTTTAATCCCCACCCCAATCGAAAATAAGCAGCTTATATAAAGAACTACCAGCATTCCACACTTTCTTTCTATTTGTTTAAAATTGAGATTTATTAGAGAATATGAACCACCAGTAAGATAAAGTCAGCCATATCGAATAAAACAAGAGCCACGCTTTGCTGTTAGGTTATCGTGTGTGCTCTTTAACTCTTGATTCTATATGGGATTTTCAATATTAGCTACCAACCATAATTGCATGCTATTTTGGAAAGAACATTGGATGGTGTCCTAAAAACACCTTTCTTTAGTGTCCAAAAGATATTAGCTACCAATCATAATTGCATGCTATTTTGGAAAGAACATTGGATGGTGTCCTAAAAACACCTTTCTTTAGTGTCCAAAAGATATTAGCTACCAATCATAATTGCATGCTATTTGAGAAAGAACATTGGATGGTGTCCTAAAAACACCTTTCTTTAGTGTCCAAAAGATATTAGCTACCAATCATAATTGCATGCTATTTGAGAAAGAACATTGGATGGTGTCCTAAAAACACCTTTCTTTAGTGTCCAAAAGATATTAGCTACCAATCATAATTGCATGCTATTTGAGAAAGAACATTGGATGGTGTCCTAAAAACACCTTTCTTTAGTGTCCAAAAGATATTAGCTACCAATCATAATTGCATGCTATTTGAGAAAGAACATTGGATGGTGTCCTAAAAACACCTTTCTTTAGTGTCCAAAAGATATTAGCTACCAATCATAATTGCATGCTATTTGAGAAAGAACATTGGATGGTGTCCTAAAAACACCTTTCTTTAGTGTCCAAAAGATAACACTTTTCTTAAGAATAAGTCATATGCAACAGGGCAGTTATTTTCAGCTATCTTTAAAATGTTCTGATAAAAAAGTAACCTGAAGGAGACTTCGGGTAAAATAATAATTTGAAAAAGTTTACTTGGGGATGTATCTGGTCACTTTTTATTCATGTTTTCCCTCCCAGAGGATCAGTTCATTTATTTGGATTTAATTAGATAGTCTTAGTCTGAAAATTATTCCCCTTTAATAGTCGGCACCAGCTCCTGCGATGTAGCCACAATCAACATCTCAGTGGGATCTTCAGATCTTCAGATCTTCAGAATTTTCCTTTTTCAATCATCAAGACTTACGATAACTGTTCTATGATAGGACAACGAGTTACTCAAATTACAAATACCATAGGTACTAATTTAATTCTTCTCTAGTTACGTTATCTTTAGCATCAGAGTACTTCTGCACTCTTTTGTTGTTCTTGTCCTTTCCTCTCTAGGCTGTTTTGTTTTACATCTTCAACACTTTTTCGCTCATCAGAATTCCCTTGACTAATTTTGGTTTTTACTTCAATCTTTGTATTTTTAACATGAAGCTGGGGTATCAATCACCCCCATCCTCATCCTCACCAGGCACTTTTACACATTAAAACCCATTACCATTATATCACAAATTTGTCTTCTTTACGTTTCATATGTTTAGCACTTTTTATTCTTAATTATCATATTCTGTGATGGTATTTTTGCTGATACCTATAAACAGCCCCAATTCTTTATGTTTCGACATTAAACAGTTCATGAAAATAACCTTCCTTTTTCCTTAGATTCTTCACATTTCGTGATTTCTAAGAAAAACTAAAATAGTCTAAGGAACCTACTCCAAAACACAGTGACGTGCAACAGATTTGGTCGGTTCAATTTATTTACTGATCCAACTAGAAAGAGTTTGGTCTTCAGCTGTACTTTTGTCTATCGATATTTTTATGAAGGGGGTCATTACTATTAAATTTCAGTTTTATTATTGTACTTGCATATTAGGTACTCTTAATAAATCATTCAAAATTAAAACCCTAAATGCATATTCTTATAAGCACATACATTAATTACAAGACACAATACAGTTGTTGAGCATCAGCTTTTCATGCAAAAGGTTCCAAGTTCAAATTACAGCCACACCACTGGATATACTAAGCTAAATGATTTATTATTATTATTATTATTATTATTATTATTATTATATGTACTATGAGATCATTATATGTGCTATAATATTATTATAACATTATTTTTATAAGTCTTATTTTATGCACAATAATAAAACCGAATTTTTTAGTTATTACTCGGCGGAGTTCTAGTTTTCCATTGTCACACTTGTCAATCTCTGTTACAAATTCCTTGTGTTTTTATATTCTCCCAAACATGTAGAGAGAAAGGCTTTTGTCTGACTGCACAGCCATGGTAAAAGATTCTGGTTTTGTTTTTTTTAATAAATGCCTGGGCTAGTTGTCCTTATTTTTCTATCTGCAAGGACAATTATGATGATGACCCACAAGGTAGCAACTTCTCCAATATCTGTCACTGAGACGATTGGTTGTTTGTTTTCTGTAGTGTTGACAGATTTTACAGTAAATATTTCCTCTACCACAATTCATCCTTACCCTATACCGTGATTGTTGAAGAACAAGAACGACAAAAAAATGACAATGACAAAGGCAGTTGTAATGGCTTTTTTAGTGTGTTAAATAGTGTTTATAAAAGTATATAAAAATTATAAATATTGTCAGCTATTTTCGGCACAGTAATTTTCTATATATTTGCTTGGTAATTAAGGTTTCAAAAAAACTGATAATGCGTAGCCAGAGCGCCTTCAGTTGCAAGCTTGATCAACCTGCAGCTGGACAAATGAAACCGATATCAGTACCAAATTCCACAATTCTTTGGCCTATTTGGGTATAACACACCAAGAAACCTACCTTAAAGAGAAGGTGGGAGATTGTCAAGAAGATCTAGAAAACAACATGTCAGTAGGAACTATGAAAAAAGCAAGAAACAGCACAAGTCACAATAAAACAGGCAACATGAATAAGACGGATGAACGGAAAAAGATACAAGATCTTCTGAACAATGCAAGGACAAGAGCTCTCAAGACAAGCTTTCAACAGAAGTACCGAACAAACCCACAGGACGTAAAGCAGAGCGTCAGGAAAGACAAGAAGAGATTTATTGTAGGTCTGGCCACGTGAGCAGAGATGGCAGCGGAACAGTGAAATGTAAAGGAGCTAAATGATATCACCAGAATCCTGACCAGCAGCATTAAGGTCAGAGAAGCAAAAAATAGACAAAAGTTGTGTCTCTGTTACAACTTTAAAGGGACAGACAAATCGATGAAGACATCACTTTAGTGAGTTCCTTAAGAAAGTACCACCAACAGAGAGAGCTGAAGTTGCCTGTGCGGTCGAGAGACTGACATTACCATTGAACTAGGAAAGAGATCATGAAGGCCATCACATCACTAAAAACAATAAGTCAAAGGGATCTGGCGGAATTACAGCAGAGACCCTGAAAAAGAGATCTTGAAATTGCAGTAGATATATTTTGTCCCATTTTTAAAAAACACTTGTAAGAAGAAGAAAAAATACCACAGGACCAAAAACAAAAGTACATCCTGAAGATAGCAAAGAGGATCTAAGTGAATGCAGCAGCAACAAAGTAATAATGTCGTTGTATGTTCCTGTAAAAGGTTAAAATACGAAAAACAAGCATTTTTCAATTTGGAATTCCCAAGTTTCCTTTCAGATATTCGACCAGTTGCTCATAGTAAAGAAATACCTGTACCAATATTTACTGAGCTTCCAAAAATTGATGATACAGATCTCTGCTCACCTCCTTCAAGTTATGAAGAAGACACTACAGATATTTTTCAGCCATGTGATGACAATCCAATTCTGTTTGCCCCTGATTTGAATGATTTGGAAAGAGCTTTTTTTCACCAAAACACTCTGCTAAACTGTTGGCTTCAAGAGTGCAAGAGAATCGAATGTTGAAACACGGCAAAGTACGACAAAATACCATTCAGATTGCCAGCTTGTCTATTGTACTGATGTAGAAGGGCTTCGTCTCTTTATGGGACGTCCAGGATAAGGTTCAAGGGATTGGAGGTTTTTTATTGACAGTTTCAAAAGAAGTTTGAAATGTATTCTGTTACATAATGGAACTAAGTATGGCTCAGTACCAATAGGTCGTTTTGTAAAAGGTAAAGAAGAATTTAACAATATCAAGATTGTTCTAGTGAGGTTGCAATATCATGTTCAAGGGTGATTAATTTGTGTCGGTTTGAAAAAGGTTAACTTTCTTTTTGGTCAACAAGAAGAGTACACAAAATAACCCTGTTTTCTGTGTTAGAGCTATAGCCGAGAATTGGATGAAAAATGAATGGCCTCAGTGACAGAGTATCTGGCAATACGAATGTCATCAATGACCCTCTAATGGATAGGAAGAACTTCCTCTTTCCTCCCTTGAACATAAAACTTGGATTGTGAAGCAGTGAAGAATGTTTCACAGTGAAGAATGTTTCACATAGGTATCTTTAACTTTTCCTGGTCTTAGTATAGAGATTACAAAGGCTAGAATATGTGATGGACCTCAAATTAGAACACTTATTAGAGATCCAAATTTTATCAAATCAATGACTGAAACAAAAGAAAATCAAAATGCATTTTGTAATGTTGTGCAAAACGTTCTATGGAATAAGAAAGCAGACAACTATGAAGAGATTGTGGAAGAGCTACTAATGAGCCTGTGTGATCTTGGGTGTAAAATGAATATCAAGTTTCATTATTTACAGTCATTTGGACAATTTTCCGGAGCACCTTGGCGATGTGAGCGAGGAACAAGAGGAGCGTTTTCATCAGGACATTAAAACAATAGAAGAACGGTAACAAGGCCGGTGGGACTCACATATGATGGCGGATTATTGCAGGAGCTTGATAAGAGGCAACTCAGAAGCTGTAGAGTACATCAGCCAAGAAAAGAAAGTTCAGATGAATGCTATTTGCCATTGACCTGTGACCATATATATGTATTTCTATATTTTCTATTTTAATTCTGTCACTATATTCGATTTGCTTGGACATGAATTCCAAATGTCAATTCATTTTGTGTGTAGCATTTGTACAATGATAAGAATAATAAGATTCAACAAACTGTTATTGTCGAAGTGGCTAAGGAGGATGAGCATCCAAAGCCCCCAAATCGCTCTAAATGGAAGCGAAACATATACCCTCTGACAGTCAATTCCAGTTCCTGGCCTTCTCGTGGAAAATTGTTTAGAACTAACAGGATAAAGGGCAAAAGGCACTTCTCTGGCCCCTTTAAATAACCAGTGCTCCTGGCACTTTAGGCTTGTTAGCTATACCTAGCAACCAACCTAGGAGAAGAAAATTCTGACCACAAATCAGGACAAATAAGGCATTTTAGGCTTGATAGCCAACCTGTCCAGTGAAGGCCACATAAACAATTTTACTTCCAACTGAAGTTGTCAATCGTGCCCAGGGGTAGATGACCGCTACTTTCTGTGGTCAAGAACGATATCTGATGAGAAGTGGCAACTCTTAAAAAGACTCTAAAAGAATCTTTATCTCGAGAGCTAGGCAACTTTGGATGAACTCGTGTACGTCAAAATGGGGATTTAGATATCTTTCAAATTCAACCAAAAACTAATCACATTGACGGAGCACTTCAGAGAGAAACCGTAGCAAATATAACAAATGCTGACACATATGAAAAAGTTCCAACTAAAAATCATTTATGAAATTGCATTGATGAGGAGAAGAGATTTCCAGTCAAGACAGATAAAAAGGGAAGAAGGAGAGGCAAAGGATTTATGGAACGGATGAAAATACAATGGGATAAGCAATTTCCAGAAAAAGCAAGAAAATTAAAACAAAAGTTACAAGATAATGATGCAAGATTTAAAAAGGAGACAGAGAAAGATATTGTGACCAGTGGAAACTTTGAGAACAGAGATGAGGAGTAAGGCTTAGAATAAAAATAATTCAGTAGAAACCGGGATTAGGATCAAAGATTCTAATTGAACTTTGGAGATAACAGTGAACGTGATTAAAGTTGAGAGAAATGAAATAAAGAAATAAAGGGGTTTTATGCAACGCACCAAGGAGGCATGGGATAAAAGATACAATAACAAACGAATTACAGGACAGTGCTTTAGGAATAACGCTGGAAGATTTTAAAAAGATAAAGTGACAATAATCCATATAGAAGTGAGCAAAGAGCGAGATGTGATAGACGAAAATATTCATAGAAGTGAGCAGAAAGTAGAAAATGTTGAACAAAAGAAAGAATATCAGGGAGAGTAAAAACCGAAGAGAAGAGAATGCTAAATAATGAGGATGAAGACAAAAGATAAATGAGAATAAGATTTCGGAACAACCTTCACAAGCTAACTTTTACAAAACAGAGAAAATCGAAGAAAACGAGATTAGTTAAAATTAATGTTAAACTTGGAAAAAAACAGATAGTATCAACAAACAAAATATTGGAAAGATACTTAAAATGAAATGATATGTGTGAGGTGATTGATGCTTTATATATAATGGCAAGACCATTTGAGGGAAGACTAGAAATGAAACAAGAGTAGAAAAGAGTAAGAAAGACAACAACAATAACAAAAGAGAAAAATAGAAGGATTAGGAATTTGGAATCTGAATTAAGATGCAAGACAGGGTGAGAAGAATAGCAAATGAATTACATTGAACGTTGACGAGGCAAAAAGCAGAAAATAAGAAATAAATGCAGAATCTTGGAAAGTTGGAAAAATTACTGAAGGAGAAAGAGAAATGGCTGGAAGAGTTAAGATAGTTTAAAGTTACGTTAGAAATAATTAAAGTAAAAGATTGAAATATAACGGATAATAACATGAATAACATGTTTAGGGAGGACCAAAGACGATTTTACAAATGAATTGAATTAGAACAAGAACGGAAAGGAAAAGTTCCAAAAATACAGAAGTTTGTGCAATTTTGGACGAGTTTGTGGGAAGGTGAAAATGTGACACCTTACAAAAAATGGATGAGCAAAGTGGAAAAGAAGATTAGGAAAAGGTTACAAAGATGAATCAATTAGAAATCACTGAAAAAGGATTATATGAAATAGTAAGACAGAGAGAGAACTGGTCGGCATTAGGTATTAATGGTGTACTACTGGTGGAAGAAGTCTATTGATGCTTGGACATCAAAGGTGAAATGTATGAATAAACGAATTGAAAGCCCACAGGAAATATCAAAATGGATGAGAGATGGAGGGACAGCGCTATTGCTAAGCATCGACCAATAACATGTTTGAACACTTGTTACAAACTTTTGTGGTTTTATGGTAGCCAAGTAGATAAAGATGCATTCAACCTTGTCAGCAGTCAGCTTGGAACATATTCGGGAGTGTTTGGAACAGTGGATCAACTGTTCGTACATAACGCCATAATGGACAAGAAGGAATTTGGCAGTGACATTCTATGACTTTCAAAGAGCGCATAATATGGTCGGACATGATTGGGTGAAGAAAGTTTATAAATGGAAGGAAATACCAAATAAAATTTTAGAACTCTTGAAAGTAATGATAAAAAGATGGCGCACACGATTAAAAATTAATGACAACACGCTGCGAAATTCTCAATTTTGTTATCACTATCGTCGTTTATGAATCGAAGAGAATTACAGGAACCACTTTTCCCTAAATTATTTTTTAACTAATTTGTATACTTCACTTTTCTTTCTTTTTTTTCAATATCCGATTTTGAGATCGTCATTGTGGCTTTTGATAAGAAACGAACTTTCAGCTGCTGAATGAACGAATTTTAGTTTAAGAGTTATTCCGTCAAAATTGACTTAACACCTCCAAACAATGACCAGTTTCTTTCAATCATCAATGAATGAAGTGAAGCGACAAAAAAGAGGAAGTGTCACCTGTGGCGTAAATTTACTAATCTGACTAATTACTTGACAAACCTGTTATGCAAATATGTCTGTGGTTTTTGACCGGTTTTTTTCAGGGATCAGGGATCCCCGAATTAATATACCGGGAAATCCGGCCCCATCCCCAACTTTCAACAGAGCCCGAAATGGCAATCGGGGAGATCGGGGCTGGGGCGGTGATCATGGTGCCCCGCACATGTTTAGCCATGAGTACCGTGCTATCTGCGTACCTGATGTTCGTAATGTTGTGTATACCGACTCAGAAACCTCTCCCTTTGTCTAAATGCCTCAAAAATTAACTCGTTGTAGAAATTGAACAAATCTGATGGCAGAACACACCCTTGCCTAAAGCCCCGCTTAACCTGTGTGTATACACTATATTTACCTCCATTGCACTCACATGCTGATTGACTTCAGAAGAGGTTTTGTAAAAGACGAAGTTCCTTACCACACAGGTCTTCCAAGTTGTACATGCGTAGTCAATATAGTACAAGTACATGTCTTTCGGAATCTCTACAGCCATTTCAGTAAGGAAACGCAAGAGGAACACAGCATATTTTTTGTTCCACCATCTTCCACAAAACCGGAACTGTTCTTTTTCTATCTCAGATAATATTATTTTCCTTGTTTTTGTAAGCAATATTCTCAGTATCAGTTTAGTCACATGCCTCATCAGGCTGATTGTTTGCAAATTGTTCACAATCTACTGCTCTTGCCTTTTCAAAAAGGACTATGACGATAGATCTTGTAACATCATCTGTTGATAAAAACTGTTAACTCCTCAACAGCATACCCTTCTAAAGCTTGAATCATCTCTATCATCATCCTGTCGGAGCCAGCTGCCTTGTTTCTTTTCGTTTTCCTGATGGCGGCTAGCACCTCTGAAGTCATGAGTTTGTGCCCATTTCTAAACTTTGAAAGAACAGGCATTGCTTCTTGGACGTCGTGGAATAGTTCACCGATGTATTCCACGCAGCGGTTCAGTTTGCCTGTTTTTTCAACTGCCATGGATCCATCAAGCGTCTAAACACAACCAGATATAGAACAATGTGAATATCCTCCCACTTATCTCATCGATTTGCCTGTAGAGCTTGCTGGTATCGACAGACTCACTTTCAATTCCGAAGCATTTCTTATCTTGCGAGTTTCCTTTGACCTCGTGGCATTTTTGCTTGATGAATTTATTCAGCTCTTGATATTGACGACTAGTTCTTACTCTGATTTTCTGCCTGTCACTGATCATTTCTAGTATTTCCTCTGACATCCATTTTTCTCTGCCTTTTCTTTCTTTCTGTGGAAGACAATAATGAGCTTATTTGTCTAAGGTACATTTCATTTCATTCCTGGTGTAATGGTCCCAACCTTCTAGAAGCTCAAACCTGTTCTTCACTGCAATTTCGTACCCATCTCGGATCTCGGATTTGACCACTTGTTTTAAGCCAAGCTTTTTAACAGTTCTTGCCCTTTCCAATTTCTTCAATTTGCACACAGCACCTATTGTGCACACCACTGCTACATATCACTCCCACAGTGTGCCCCTGGATAAGTTGTTTTGTGTTTCACCACTCTCTTGAATGTGTCATTTATCGCAATGTAATCAATCTGATTTCCGGGTGAAATTGCCTGGCTTTTCCATGTGTGTACGTTTTGTGGATGCAGTTTGAATTAATTGTTCATAATGATCATAATGTTCCGTTGAACCATTGCATCCATCTACCACTAAGGCTATTTCTCTAACCAATACCAAACTGCCCTGCCACCTTTCCTTCCCGACCAGATCCCATCTTAACCATTTAAGGTACCCATGACAATTAAGATCTCATTGCCTTTGCATTGATCTTGTGCTTCATCCATGGTTTCGTAAAATTTCTCAATCAACTCATCAGAGCATTCACTCATTGGAGGCATGTACAACAATGGTGGAAATATTAAAAGGGTGAACCTGAAGCTTAAACAAAAAAGTATTTCACTTAACGACTCACGCTCTTGCCCATTTTCGCATTTAAAACGAGAGCATACTCACTTTTTATGTTTCCCACCAACAACGTAGATTCCATTGTAGTCATGGATAAAAAATGACCACTCTTTGTTCATCTCGTTTCAGAAAGCCCTAGAATTCTGTTGTTGAGTCTCTTCACTTCCTCTTTGAGATTTCCTAGCTTTCCAAACTGATATAGAGTTCTCACGTTCCATGATACAACATGGATTTTTGATTGATTGCGAACAGTCGCTTGATGATGGCCGGGTCTCACTTGTCGCACAAGAGGGGTCTCTTTTTATAGGAGCAAAAATCATATAAACGTTGCTCCTCTGCTAATTTGAACAGTGGCTATCCATAATTGTATATATTAGAAATAGTTTAGCAAGGTGGTTACCCTTTGCTTTCTTCACCTCGTACCACAAGTGCCAGCACACAGTGCCGACCCTCTCTGTGTTGCAATCCCGGTTAGACGCCTTTTACTACACATCGAAGTACGTGAAAGGTATTCTTTTGACCCCGTCCCCCGTTCCCAGGACCCAGGCCAGTAAGGTAATGAACTCTGGTAAAGGGTTTGTTGAATTTTAAGAAATTTCAGGAAAACAAAAAGGAAAGTGAAATAATATCGGGGTATACATAAGACAACTATGGACGGTTGAAGTGCAACACAGATACCAAGAAGACAGCAGTTTTATTCGACATGGTTGAACAGATGGTGGACACAAGAGCCTGAAAGAAAGTGAAAGATTCGTACAACTAGCCAGTTGCAGGTTATGTGGTGAAATATGGGAGACACATGTTATCAAAATGTAAAAAAACTAGCAACGTATTTTAGTTTATGAGTATATGAGTATATGAGTATATGAGTATATGAGTATATGAGTATATGAGTATATGAGTATATGAGTATATGAGTAT
>RDPX01000040.1:3155723-3180496 GCA_003991215.1 Morbakka virulenta
TAATAATGCCCTAGTCGAGCTGGGTAAACCTGGCGGGAACAGTGGGAAAAGTTGAACTTGCCTTAATTGGCCGGCTAAACTTAGTACTGCCTAGTACTGCTGGAAAGGGACATTGACCCCCCTGCCCTGTGTAGTCAAATTGCCCTGATAATTACACCAGGCACTGACTATTGCTGTCAGCAAGTGGCGTAGCGTCGTAAGACGTATGACCTCTGATCTTAATTGATTGGTGGGGTACACGAACTAGTTTTGCCTGGTAATTATGAATGGGCTAGATCAAACATTCCCGCTCAAACCGCAGACTTGCCAGACAGTTGCTTGAACTTAACCAGTTGTGTATGTCCCGAAAGGGCTGCCACATCATGCATTTCTGTTTAACGGGCAGGAATAGTGGGGGAGCATCATATCTTGGTGTAGTGAGCGTGGCTCTCTTGTTCTGAAGGGCTGAGTACCGAGTTCTTACTTGGTTACTTAGTCCTAAGGTCTTGGGTGAAGCCTCGCTACGGAGACCGTTTTAAGCAGAATTGGTCACCTAAACTGGGAAACTTAAACAGGCCCCACCTGCAAGATCATGTGCTGTTTTTATTTACATCAATATCGCACACACTTGGGTGTGATGCATGCACCCGACTTACCCTTATCGGGCTGGTAGTCCGATAAGGGTAAGTAGTAGTAGTAGTAGTAGTAGTAGTAGTAGTAGTAGTAGTTGTTGTTGTTGTTGTTGATATTGTTTTAATTCGGAGAACGCCAAGGTATATGATTATCCCAGTCCAAAATTTTTTTATTCTAGCCTTTATTTCTATATTTTATTTTTTAAATAATTCTTTATATACGTAAATTGTACATAGCATGCATATCTAGCCTATTTTTCAACAAAGTGCTAAATTCCATTAAGTTTGATTAGAAGGAGAAGAATGTTACTTCTCCTTTTTACGTCTGAAAAGAACTGAGTCTACGTCTAAAATGCAAATGCGATTTCGCGGTATTTACACTTATTCCAGAGATCTACTATACCATTATGTGTGTAGTAGATACACCCATAATGGTGTCAACACTATTAGCTTTAATTGTTTTTCAAGATGTCATGTTTGATCAGTATTAGGTAACAAGTAGGTAGTGGTAATTCTAATGAGCAGATACGAGTTTTCATGGCTAAATGGTTAATGCAATTCCACAATAACGTGTTCTGGTTCAATTCATCAGGAAGACAAAACCGCGTGAGCGGATCACCTAACCAGATCTCGTTAGAATATTAAAATCCAATAATATTTCGTGGTACACGTAGGGCAAAAACAAAATTTTTTCATGTTAAACTTTCCAGGTAGATGAAGTATTTGACCACTTAAACTTTGATTTTGTCGATGAAGACATCAGGTAGTGATAGCTATACTGTTGAAAATTTGTATTTTCAACAGAATTTTGATCATAATTTCTGCTGTTAATCAAAATTTCTGCTGTTGATTAACAGTTCCAGCCCATCAGATACATGATGATATCAATATGAGTTTTAAAACCTTACGCACTGTACGATAGCTCTTTGCTATGCCCCACAAATCTGAAATCAGAGGGTCTTTTCCCTTCAGACCAGCCAATTTCTTCTCCTTTTCCTGCTTTCTTAAGATCAAAGGCAATGGTAATGAGAAGAGAATGGGTGATAGAATGGAGTAATGGCCTACGCCAATAAACATCCACAACTATCTGCTTATACCGTCTTTTGTCCGTATACGGGAGCGAGAATAGCAGTATGTGCCTTCACCATCACTTCAGGGATTCGTTCAAAGAAACGTATTTTCAAACAGCAAGGTCTTTGAATGTTGTAAAATACTATGCTGTAGTGGCTAAAAGTGATTACAATAGACACCTCAGATTCCTAATACGTGGTGATTATGTAGAGGACAGTAAGTATCTCCTCTGCACATGAGCTCTTTGACACAAAGCTGCCCTGCTTTTTGAGCAGCTTGCTATACTTGCCCAGGATTGGACAGTAAAGACATTTTCCTCCAGCTATCACAG
Organism: Morbakka virulenta; assembly: GCA_003991215.1. Classification (NCBI taxonomy): domain Eukaryota; kingdom Metazoa; phylum Cnidaria; class Cubozoa; order Carybdeida; family Carukiidae; genus Morbakka; species Morbakka virulenta. The sequence continues at coordinate 3,157,737 of RDPX01000040.1, forward strand.
TTAGCAAGGTTTCCTATCGTTAGGTAGATGCTCGCACCATTTCTCCATTCCGGAGGTACAACTCCATATCAGTTTGACCATGCACATCCAGAAGACAACGTCACCACCATCTTTTTCAAACAATTTGACATTTATCCCATCAAATACTAGGGATTATTTTTTAGTTTTTTGATAGCTCTTATTGCTTTGCCTCCTATTACGTTGTAAGTGCTGATGCCAAGAGAAGATGCTGAGTATCTGGTTTAGCGGGGATTGTTGGTTTCAACCGTCTGAGAGCTTTGCAAGAGTGTTCTGCCCATTTGTGTCTATTTCAGAAATTATTGTTTTTAATCCTGTTTACTAAGCCATCCCGATGAAAAAGAATGGAAATAACAATTTTTTTGTCGACCACAAGTGTGCACATTATAAAGTAGCCTCAATCGCAATTTTCAAGAAGCTAGAAAAGAAAACACATCTTAACTATTAGTCGTTAGATCATGTGCATAGATAAGCAGTGTAATCATCAGTCATCACACCACTGAAGTATCCAGCCTGCCAAAACATTTCAATTCGAGGAAAACAATCTTCTGAACGTATGTATAAGAAGTAAAAATAGTAATGACTATGAACATAATTAGATATAACTGATTAAAAACATCATAGAGCTGCTGGATTCCAGATGATCAAAAAGTAAAAATTAGTCTAAGAGAAATTTGTGACATTTGCTTAAAATGTCTTTTTGATTTTTACAATGAATATTACGTAAGACGATCAGTAAAAAGGCCATATTATGCTTTATTATATCGCATTAAAGGTCTACCCGGCATAGTCATTAAAACGTCATGGAAAACTGCATTAAACTGAGAATTCAAGCAGTTTCTCAACCACATTTAAATAAAAAAGATATACACTTTCTCAAAAGACTTTAGTCTATGCATTCATTGTGGAGGTTAACTCATTCTACGGCTTTACCAGTTATAAGAAAGCAATGAAGGTTAAAGGACAAATTTATAGGAAATCAAAAGTAAACTGGCATTATTATTTCAAAGATAAAAAAGAATTCGCGGTATCTCGTCGTTTTTGAAGATAACCTGAAGGCTAAAATCATTTTAGTAGTTTTTAAACCCATAGAATATCTTAACAAATTCTTTCAGCGGTCAACCACTGTATCTGATGCACTGGGTGCTCTTCAGATGACTACAACCATAACGTAATTTTAGGCCATTACTAAAGAAATTATCAAGATTAACAAAGCACTAAGCAAAATATAAAATTAAATCATCAAATTACATTATCAAATTAAATTATCAAATTACATTATCAAATTAAATCATCAAATTACATTATCAAATTACATTATCAAATTACACTATCAAATTATATTATGAAATTACATTATCAAATGACATTATCAAATTGCATTATTAAATGAAATCATCAAATTTCATTATCAAATTTCATTATCAAATTTCATTATCAAATTACATTTTCAAATTACATCATCAAATTACATTATCAAATTACATTATCAAATTACACTATCAAATTATATTATGAAATTACATTATCAAATGACATTATCAAATTGCATTATTAAATGAAATCNCATTACTAAAGAAATTATCAAGATTAACAAAGCACTAAGCAAAATATAAAATTAAATCATCAAATTACATTATCAAATTAAATCATCAAATTACATTATCAAATTACATTATCAAATTACACTATCAAATTATATTATGAAATTACATTATCAAATGACATTATCAAATTGCATTATTAAATGAAATCATCAAATTACATTATCAAATTTCATTATCAAATTTCATTATCAAATTTCATTATCAAATTACATTTTCAAATTACATCATCAAAATACATTGTTAAATTGCATTATCAAATTACATTATTAAATGAAATCATCAAATTACATTATCAAATTTCATTATCAAATTTCATTATCAAATTTCATTATCAAATTACATTTTCAAATTACATTTTCAAATTTCATCAACAAATTACATTGTTAAATTGCATTATCAAATTACATTATCAAATTACATTATCAAATTACATGATTAAATTACATTATCAAATTGCATTATCAAATTACATTATCAAATTGCATTATCAAATTACATTATCAAATTGCATTATCAAATTACATTATCAAATTACATTATCAAATTACATTACCAAATTGTCATGACTAATAAAAGGCTCTCGTAAACCTCTATTTGACAGTCATGCTATTTGTGTTCCTAATAATTTATACTGTGAACAAACAGCGAGTGCCAGACACGAACGTAAGTTTTAAAAGTATAGGAGGGTTCTTAAAGATGTAACACCTTTTTGTTTTTGTAACTTTTCAAATTACATATTCAGTCAATCCTGAGGGAATTAAAATATATCGAAGGTAAAAACTGCGACAGTTATATTCAATAGCACTAGTTACTCTGTTGAAATAGTTTTAATTTCGACTTTGGAAGAATTTTGATGATGTCTTCTTACCACGTTTTTAAAAATTAGTAATACAAAGGTTTTGTGCCACAATATGAACAAAAATGTATTATGAGATCAATAAACAAAAAATAGTCATGGCTGCAAAATCCAAGTTTTGAAACAAGCATTATAATGAGTTTACCATTTCACTACCCAAAAGGTTTATCACATTAAAAAATATGTCTCCCACTAAATTAATTTAACGAATTTAAATCCCAAAGGGATGGTTTTAAGGTAAGGCACACTTAGTTCACAAGATGTTGAGTTCTGATCAGTCCAAAATATTGCCATAAGCACTACATAGCAGCTTATGAAAAGTGAAAAATGTGTTTGCACCAAAGTGAATTCGAATTAGAATCTATGGCTCTCATGCCTACGTCCTCTACCACCTGACCTATAGGTGCTTGAACAAGCTGGGAACATAGCAAAAAATTTTAAAAACTTTGAGTTACGATTTCACGATTACTGTATATGCAGCACTACCTGATGAAACTTTACAGGTAATTAGATATACTATTGAACCTTCTATCTCACTGAACGATGGGAAGAAGTCATGGATATGAATGAACAAACTTCGAACACACTATACTGGTACTTCAGGATCAACATTAATGACTGATAGATTTAAATTTTGGCATAAATTTCAAAACACAAATGAGACAATTCAAGACTGGGAAGTTCGATTCCTCAAGCCATACGTCTTTGTGATTATGGACAAATTACAGACATTATGTGTCAAGAAAAATTTGTATTTGGTCTGTATTACAGTACTATACGAACCAAAGTACTTAAAACTCACTTTAAACCGGATGGCACCCCAAAAGCTTTAGCTGACGTGTTGCTGAGGCTAAATCAATGGAATCAGCCAAAATAGCTAATAAACTCATCAGTGATACATCTAAAGGAATCGAGAGAAACCGTTCACTGGACTGGTACAAGAAAATCCAAACCGACACGAAAGAAACATAAAGACATGAAACTTAAACGAGAACCAAACACTTTCCACTGGTGTGAAGATACCAGAGGCCCGCACAAATGGACAAACTGCCCAGCCAATGGACGAACCTGCTCAAAATGTGGTGGACATGACCACTTTGCACGTGTATGTATGGAACAAACGTCACCAAACAAAGCAAGCTAACTGAGAGGTAATTTTTCATCGCGTTCCAGCCAAACAGTCGACCTGTACATGCCCTTCAACTTCAACACAACAACCAACAAGCACAAATGATTTAATTCCAACACAATGAGACAGAACAAGTTATGAGCAATAATGAACAGCCAAAAATTTATACAGATGAACAACCATTATATTACAGCACCACATATGATATAAATCACACAAAAAAGGACACGCCAGCAGGTAATAAATATTTTGCTAACCTACCTTGCTCATATACAGGTTCAAATTTTAAAATCTCAAGTTCCGAATTGACTCTGCTGCGACAAACAACACAATTTCTCAAGATATTATTCAACGTGAAATCTCAATCATCAAATTACAAAAATCGCATTTTTTACCACATCCGTAGGGTGATGCACAACCTATCAGACCTGTCGGACAAGTCAACCTACTATGTGAGAAACATAGGAAATGCCAAACCCTTGTGTTCCAAGTTCTACCATCGAATATCATGGCAGAAAAACCAACTCTCCTTTCTGAAAAGAATTGTGTAAACATGGTAATAATCAAAATTAACGCTGATAATGTATTCTCTATTCAACAGACAAATCAGAGAGACAGTCAGAAAGCCAAAACAAGCAGAATACAACAGACACAAATAAATCATCAATCGATTTATCAAAACCACTCACCAAGGCTGCACCAGTTGAATATTATAATTAGCAGTTTTACTGACGTTGGTTGCCTCCAACTACCGATATCGTTTAAAGTCAAAGAGAATGTCGTACCTGTACAAATGGCCATATATTGGGTTCCACTAAGCAAACGTGAAAAGGAGAAAGCTGCCATTGCCCCATATGTTAAAGAAGTGATTTTAAAAAAAGTAACCGAACCGACACCATGGTGCTCGAACACCCAGTGCAGAGAAACTCCAAATAAATTTCGAGTATGCATAGGCCCTAGTCAAACTATAAATACTGCTATTGAACGCCCAGTATATCAGATGCCGACACTAAATGAACATTTACATAAACTTAGAAATGCTAAATGTTTTTCAGTAATCGATGTAAAAGAGGGATTTTTTCATATACCACCAGATGAAAAGTCGTCCAAAATGACCAACATGTACACAACAGATGGACGCTACCGCTGGTCCCGCCTCTTATTTGGTGTCAACAGTGGCCGTGAGGAATTTCACGTACGTATCATGGCAGCAGTAGAAGACCTCAATGGTGTTGCACCCATATCGGATGACCTACTTGTTTATGGCTGTGGAGATACCTACGAGGAAGCTAAAGCTGGCCACGACAGACACTTTATTTTATTAATGGAGAGAGCAAAAGTAAAGAACATTAAATTCAACCTACTGAAATTGATATTCAAGAAAAAGTAACTGAAATTTGTTGGACACATATTGACACAAGATGGAATTAAATCAGACCCCGAGAAAACCAGTGCTATTATGAATATGCCAACACCGCATGATAAACAAAGCCTACTCCGATTCATTGGCATGATCAAATACCTTTCACCATATTGCCAGAATCTAAGTACCATAACTGAACCATTAACTCAACTCACTAGAAAGGACATGATATTTATATCATGTCTTTTCTAGTGAGTTGAGTTAATGGTTAATTAATGTTAATTCGTCTGAGACACAACAAACTGCATTTGACAAAGCAAAATTTATTGTAGCTTTAACACCTGTCCTACAATATTTTGATCCAAAGAAGCCAGTTGTACTTCAAGTTTATGCTAGTAAGAAAATACTTGGAGGAGCATTACTGCAGGAGAATATTCATGAACAACTGCAACCTGTTGCTTTTACATCACGTACTTACACAACTGACACTAAAAGAAGATACTCGGAGATCGAAAAGGAGTGCCTTGCTATATGCAATGAATTCTCCAAATTTCATCACTGGCTGTATGGACACCCAGACAGCCAGACTTCAAGAAATGCTGTCACGGCTTCAGAAATACCAATTCAAACGTATCTATTGAAAAGGAACATCTGTACACATTGTGGATACTCCATCGAGAGCAGTGCTTGATAACTCATCAACCAACGATGTCAACTCTTGAAATTTTTCGTCTAGATACAGAAACTGAGTATCCAGAACACCACTACCAACTCAAAATTGAAACTGAAGTGAAAATCCTTGAGCTGAAGTGAAAAGCCACTAAAAGTGATCGCATCTTTTAATGCTTATACACTACCATTCAACAAGGATGGCCAGAAATAATCAAAGCTTTAGACCAGGATTTAAGACAATTCTGGAATATTCGTGATGAAATAACAATAAACAATGGATTTATTTATAAAGGACAATGTACCTTAATTCCAGAATCAATTCGACAAGAAATGCTCCAAAAGATACATGCTATCACATTGGAGCAGCATCTAATACAAGAATGGCCAAAGAAGTACTATTCTGGCCTAATATGTAAAGAGGTATCACCAACATGTGCGTTCAGAGTGTGCCACATACCAAAATACCGCACCAAGACAACCAATTCAGTCCCTACCAATACCATCACTCCCTTGGCAGATGGTCAGCCAAGATATTTTTGAGTACGAAAACAATGATTACCTTGTGACTGTATATCATTTTTCAGACTGGATTGAAGTTGAAAATCTTCCAAATACGCTCGCCCAAACAGTCATCAAATGCACCAAAGCACATTTTGCTCGCCATGGAATCCCTGAGATATGCCATACTGATAATGGCCCACAGTATATTAGTAATGAATTTAAAACATATTTTAAAGAATATGATTTCAAACACACTCGATCAGCCCCATACTCTCCTGAAGGAAATAGTAGAGCTGAGGTAGCAGTAAAAGTCGCCAAGAACATGTTGAAAGGTTTCCATGACTTGCAAACAGCTCTGCTACACTATAGAAACACACGACAACAAGGACATTCATATTCTCCAGCACAGAGGATGATAGGTCGTCGTACAAGAACTCTTCTTCCAACATCTAAATGTGCCCTTATCCCATCACGGATTGACATCACCAACACAAGACAACAGATTATTGATAAACGTATAACAGCAAAGATCAACTATGACCAACATGCAGGACCAGTACACTCTAACCCAACTGTCGGTACTTACTTATATGCAAAATCTCCACCACATAAACTGGGGAAGCCATTGGTGTATGGACAGATAATAGAATCTGACGATCAATCATACACGCTGAAGACACCCCACAACACATTCATCAGACGAAACAGAATACATGTTACACCAGCAGCTGCTCCGTCAGAGCCTCTTATCATACCCACACCATTACTTGTTTATTATCAACCAACAAAACCTGCAGAACATTGCCAACCAACACAGAGTGTCAGTTCGCCACGTGATTCGACTCAAACTTTAACAGAACAATCAGATTTATCAATCACGCTCAGTAGAAACACCAAAAATTGTAACCAGGACGTCCCAGACGAAAAATAACTCTCCCATCAAGACTTAAGGACTTTGATATGTCATAAGACAATATGAGGATATAAAGTTACACCAATCTTAATATTTAGTGGGTTCTTTTCATAGGAAAGAGGATGTTGTAAACGCTACTTCGCCCACCATCTTTGTTATATTATGTTTACATTATCGCCGGTCACGGCATTTCGGTAACAAGTTATATTTCATTCGATAATTAAAATGGCGTCCACGTTTGTCTGTGTTCGTACTTCCTTTGACTTGTAACTATATTATTTTGCGAACTCTAAAAAGTACACTCTAGGCCTTACCAGCTGACCTTTTTATACAGGCTTCGTTTTTCGACAAGTAACGAGTGGCTTGGAAATGTATTGTTACATTGCGTAAAAGAATAGTATTGAAATGCAAGCAGAGGGGATCAAATTGGTGTTTTTATAGAAAAATTGCAAAATTCACATTTAAAATATTTTTTAAACACAAGAGTAGTAATTAAAGTTAAAGCTGGGAAATTTATACACCTTTAGGGATATTATATTTCAAAAAAAATTAATTGGTTCTTTTATTGAATGATTTAAAAAATGTTATATATTAATAATATAATATTATTTATTATATTATAATATACATATTTTTGCATACTAGCTCATGCTTTTACGTTCACGTTCTGCACCCAGCAAGATAATTGTTCACCTAGCGAGGAGTACAGCGTGATCCACCATTTAAAATAAATGGTGCTTTTGTTGTTTCCATAGCCTTTTGAATGTTTTCTTTCTTACTGTTTATTATTTTTATCCTAATAATCCGTTTATTTAATTGCTTTTGCGAGTACCGTACTGATAATACTTGATGCTCCAATAAGGTTCATACAAAGGGATATCACCAAGGCTAAAAGAGTTTAGAATTAATACAGTCTGGTCACCGAAATATTGTTTTTCCTGGTAATAAAGTTTTGTTTTCTGGACAGATCTTTCATAAAAAAGGTCCCTTCATACTAGCACTCTGATATTCTTCATAATAACCTGTAGGCCCACAAAAACTTTAAAGAGTACCACACCTTTCTACGTGCCATAATGAAAGACCTAGCATTTCGTATATCCTAACTTCTTTTATTCTTTGTTGACATAGTTACATTTGTATTTAAAATGCACATACTATATTGTCCTTTTGAAAAGACAGAGCATTAATCAATCTAAACATCTAAATAATAAAGTAAAGACATTATTTTGCAACAACAAACTTTCATTTTGATGATGAAAACCAAATTAGAAAAAATTCCGATCCAGGAACACTTGTTAGCTAAGTCACAAAGATATTTGTCAAAGTATTTTTTAAAGGAAGTAAACTTGAAGACCGATGATAAAATTACAATTTTTGAAATCTGTCTCAAACTTCACATTTCGAGACAAAACGATTTTTTATTATCGTTCCTTAGAATGTGGAAAGAAATCGTGTCAATGACTTTCGGGATCATTTGCGTAAACTATTATCTCCAATTGGCAATAACATGTTCCCATGGAGAATTACCTGTGATTTCAGAAATCGTGACCATACAAACGTAAAGAATCTGACCAAAACATGTAATAACAATCAACTACTTAAATTGTAAGGGATTAGTAGCCTGCGGATATGAATGCTGGCAAGCATAATAAAACCTTTCTTATGAGAAAATGGATGTAAGTAAATAAACACGGTTCAACATTCTGTGCTTCATCTCGATTCTTTAACTGGTAGGGGAGCTTTTTGATAAAAAAGCCCCAATATGAAGACCGGCAATATAGCTATCGTGAAAGCAGATGTTTAATCTCTTGTATTATAGCAATTTATATGCGCGAGCAAGTTAAAAATCACAAACGTGTTCTACTGTGCAGATCACGCGAATCTACGTCTCAAAAATAGGATAAAAACAAAAACACAGTCAAATGTCTGATTTCAACGTAGCTGGTCAGGTTAGTCAAATTTAAAAGCATTTTAGTTCTGTTTACCTCTACATTATTCCACTCAGAAGCTGTTCCCAGGTTAAAAATTATTTAGATATTGACTTGAAAGTTATTTGTTGTTTAAAAGACTACAAAGTGATACAAGGGATTCTACAGTTTTGTGCTAAACATTGCAAAATACATTTTAGATTCATGTCTCAAGTTCAGACAGAATGCATTAACTTCAGTGGTAGCGAAAGAGATGGCATTTATAGTGAACATGAAATGGAGGAGGAATTTCTCGAAGATATGCCGAATACAACAGAAATAATTGGAAGAAGACTTGCATCCATTGGAGATGATCTAAACGCATATTATTCCAGGCAAAATAAGCGTACCCAAAAGACAAGATGGTCAAAACTTTTCTTGCACAAAATTTGTATGATCATAACACCAGTAGCATTTGGAGCTTTGATTACTGGCATGCTAATTGAAAGTTACATTTATGATTGACTTTCTATCACGAGTTGCAACAGTAAGGATTGCCTCTAAATAATTTATTGATGATTACTAACAATGGTATTTCCTTGTTGAAAATGCATGCATTAATACGTTTGCTACAAATTTGAACCTTCCAACACAGCTATTTTTATGTACATCTGTTTATTAAAGATATTTGTAAAGAGTGGTATTCTATATTATTTAGATTTCGTCTTTATATAGAAAGTAGTGCTCTTTCTGGATTGAAAGACATGAATGGGCTTATTTCGTAGTTTATTATTATATTTTGGTAAGCTATATAATTTTTAAATGTTCTTTAACATAAGTAGAATTCTTTGCGATATGTCCAAATTAGTTAATTTTAAATACAAAGGTAGATACTTAGTATTAAATTAAATTCAAAGCACTTTCATTTCCAAGGGAACAGAAAAATAAATTTAAGTTTTGAAACAAAAACTGAGTGTATGTATGCAGTCATAGTTTTAGTGCCTACCATGGGATATATTAAGTAGCATTTTATCTTTGACCCTCCTGTAGCAGAATCCTGATATAACCTTGGAGACGAAGTAAATAATTAAATAATTTTTTAACGAAGCATGATAACCCAATTTTTAGTTGTAATTCCATGTTATTCATTTCGATATTGTTTTCCTTTTCTTCTGTGTACATTGGCATCTGATGCGTCTCAGTTTGCAGGGTAAGCTGATTTGCTGTAAGGGTGTCATATATATAAATATATACATGAAACCATTTTACTTCCTCATTTTTCAATGTGACCCCCATATTGAGATAAATGAAGGTGTAAAATGTTCCGTTTGAAAACCTAGCACCAATTGCTCTTTTGATAGTGCAAATAATATGAAAAGTAAAGCGTTTGAGTTCAACACCTTTCATTTTGCATTATCACCTTATTTTTCTTTATAGTGACAGAAAAGAAAATGCGTTTGAGTCAAATCACTTATTCGATACCCAAGGATGGAATCAGGACTAGTATTAGTTTCACCTCGAGTATTGTCTGTTGTTTAATTGCACCACCTATGTAAAAATTGAATTTGGATTGATACCACTTATTGTAATATTACAATTAATACAGAGTTAATGAAATTTTTGACTGCTTGCTAAGAGGCAGCAAAAAATTTGAAATATTTTTCCAATATTTAAATGAACGCCTATGGATTATTTACCTGAAATTTGCTTTGATTAACAGTGATGGGTACCAGGTTAGTACTACAGAACGTTTCCATTCACCTTACAAAAATCAAAACTTTCTCTTGTTTTTGTAAAAGAATTTACACATTCATTCACACGCATGATTACCTTCGAAATTAAACAATATATTTAATAATACATGTGTGGCAATGCATGATCACCTTTAAAACCAAACAATATATATAATAACACACAAATTCCTTGTAAAATTTTATTCGCATGTAAAATAAGGTTTAAAATCTGTAATTTTTCCTAAGATTTCATACCAGAAATTAGAAATGAAGAATACAGTCATCATGTAAAATATTAAATAAATTTTACAAATTTGACAATAGGTATTTTTTTCTTTCTCTTATTGTATATTCCTTAATGTTACCTTAAACACTTACTTTTCGCTGGAAACAGGAATATTTACACATTTTCCCCTTAATCTACTTAATTTCACACTTTACGCAAACCCTTTGAGTTTAGCTTTCTAAAGGATAAAAATGCATGAATGGATGTCTGTTTATGTATGTATACGTGAAGCTGTGTCTGTCTAGTCAAGTGCTAAAGTCTGCGTGTGTCTGTCTAGCCAAGTGCTTAAGCGTTTCATTTCATGGTTGTTAAGAAATACCCCAATGATTCATTGTCGTGATATAGATTTTTTAATAATGTTCCTTACTAAATTCTAAGATGTCTTATCTTATTTTAACTTACCAAAGTATCGTATTCGTTTATGGCCTTGCTGTGAATGCGCTTACAAAGACCAGTGTTCATTTGTATACGTACGTGTTATCTTAACTTGCATCTTACTTATTGTCTTTTACCTTCTTTTCCCATATTTTATCCTTTCGTTTGTTCCCACGTGATTTCGCTAGCCATAGTCAACGGTGCTGATTGCCAACTGCTATCAGGTGTTGTTGCAGTACGGCGCTTACAGGGAGCTCCTTGGTCTTATTATTGTCAATAGAAAACTAAACATTCATCCTTCAAGATTGGTCTTGGTTTTTCGGTTGCCCATAGTTGTAGGCAACGGATTTTTTTTGCAATCACATGTCCCAAAATTCTACTCTACCTACATAAACAAACGAAATACAAAACAATCTTTATTATGATGGATCCAGTAAAAAATTATAACCACCTTTACCCAGTTTAACAAATTTAGCCTCTCCTCATTATCATAATTATTGTCATATTTGGAATCGGCTACCTCAAATTAACACCAATCCCTAAAACAAAAATAACAGAGAAAAGGCTTTTTTCTTCCGGACTCTCTTCTAATATTGTATAGTTGCCAAAGTTAAAATTAACCATTGTATTAATCCTAAAGATCAAAATCAAACTGTTCTTTTTATAAATCACAGTTGGAATCACATTCAAGGTAGTTTAATCATGAAGATTTGGAAAAGGAGCGCCTTTAAATAACCGAAGACACTGCTGGACGTGTCTCTTCAAGAAACCATAGAAAAAAGTCTTTGTTAGCTGTATTTGGTCTTATGTGCCGTATTTGATCTTATATGCCCTATTTGGTATTATATGCTCTATTTGGTCTCACAAATGATCAAATGATCTAAAGTCAACTAACAAGTGAAGTATTACATGATTTTTATCAGTAGTTTTACCAACACCCTAAAGTTCCAGGAATTCAATCTTGTAACTAGCCTGATTGGACTGTACATTACTTTAAAAGAATGTTATATCTTCTCAATATATCCTGTAAAAAAGTTTTAAAGATTGAAGGAGAGGAAGTCAAAATGCAGCTTTTATATATTGTATATATGAAAATATGGAACCATTAGTGACCTAACAAATCAAGTATACCAGTGACGTATTCGCTTCAGATCAAGTGTCAATTTTTTTCTTTACAAGAATATTAATTTGAATAAAATCAAGGCAAGGCAGGGCATGGCATATTCTGGTAAAGAAAATCTGTAAGACATTACAAGTTAAACGATATTAACTACCAAGTCTTATTAAATCCTCTGAACCTCTAAAAATATAAAAATTTGAAAATATTTAAATTTAACTAAAAAGTATAACATTTTACTGGTATTGAATTTTGCAAAAATCGCGATATATGGTACCTTGGCAAGTCCTAGAAACATTTGCTCTTTTCACTTGTTAGATGCACAATCTACTATTTTGATTAAATGAATAGTTTAGGAAATCACTGTTTTTCAGAAAGGGGCTGTTAATGTGAGCAAAATCACGGCAATCCGATTCGCACGGTAGAAGAGATTTGCCATTCTTCTCATTCAAGTCTTTTTTTTTAAATTGAAAACACCTTTTCTTTCAAGTGAGGAAAAATTCTATCCCACTTGCTAAAATCTCACTTTACACACGAGGAATGTCGCCCTGTTACTGGTATTAATGTCTTCTCTATGTTAGGTCCCGAATTCAGTATTCAAAGCTAAAGTATGATACTCGCAAATTGTTGATAAACTAAAGTTATTGTGACCCATTACTTAAAAAACAAGTTTGTCAACTCAGATTTTTACTCAGATATATCTCATGCAACATAGATATCAGCAGGTTGCCACCACCAGAACCATGGTGACAAATTTTTAACTTAAAAAAGTAAGCTTAATAAATTAAATTGTGTCTAAGAAAGAGAATAAATAGTTACTTTAGTGCATTTTATAACTAAAACCCCCCACAAAATTCTAAAATTAATTTCTCTAAGGACGAGGTGAAAATCTCAGTGACAAACCCTCAAAAGATTTTATTAGCAAATGTTTCTGTTTATCACGTTAAGGGTTAGAATCAGTAAAAAGCTATGAATTCAGTGGTAAATGAGCTGCATTAACAAAATCACTAGTCTGAGATATTTTTTTACGACACAAACTTATTAGAGAATTTTCGGCACTGAAATTATTTTACTGTTTCCTTTTCTGCTCTTTTTGATGTTGCACATGTCATGTTTTAAGGTAAAATACGAATAAAAAAGAAAAGTCATATTGGTATATGTATTCCGTTTCAGAGTGTAGAAAGTTAGGGTTCGACTAATCGAACTCAGTTGTGAAACAAAATCTGTTATTTTTTGTAGATCAATTTAAAGCTTATTTCTTGATATTGCCCCTAGTATAATTTAATACACACCCCACATTTGGAAAAAGTATAGATTGATAACAGGCTGAAAGTTTCCTTCTACCATACTTAGCTATTCATGTCAGTTTTTTAGTTTATTTAGAGCCATAATAAACCTTGCTTAATTTGAGTGTTTTTCAGAAAATTACTTTTGAATTTTCCTATTCCGTAGTATCTAAAAATCTTTGTTTAGAAAAATAATTTTTCATAGTAATCACATTAGATTTTTGGATTTTTTGAGCTTAGGACCCTTACAAAGGTAAATCTACTAAGTTTTTGAAAGAAAAGAAATTTAGTAGAAAGGTAAGAAAGTGGTTAAGCTATAGAGTTCTCAAGTTACATAATTTTCTACCACATTACTTGTTCTTTTAGAAAAGTTCGGAGTTAGAAGTAGTAGTAGTATTAATAGTAGTAGTAGCAATAATAGTAGTGGTAGTGGTAGCAATAATAGTAGTAGTAGTGGTAGTGGTAGTGATAGCAGTATAAATATTACTATTGTTATATTTCTTTCTGTGGTGGTGTAATGGGATAGTAGTCAAGGAGATGTTAATTTAAATGGTAATGGTACTGGTCAAAAACTATTTTTTATCAACCAAATGTTAGGTGTACTTAGTCTCTGTTTTTATGCTGATTTCAAATATGGTTTACTTGATGGCAAAAAAACCCAGGGTTTTTTGCCATCAAGTACACTTTTGAAGTTGAGATAATTTATTAATTTAAGCCTATCCGTTATAACAAAATTTTGATTGCTTATTGTGTACGGATAACTTCGTTTTATAACATAGAAATAAAGCTTTAATCCTTTAAATATCACGATTTTTTTATTATTCCTAACACGAACCACTATGAAATTTAGTCAAACTTTTATATAAACAACCAAGGAAGTATATATATTTGTCAAAGTTTATCATATCTTCAATGTCGTGGTAGCTAAAAGAGAGCATTTTGTTGTTGCTTCTGATTGCTTAGAGAGGCAATTTGCCTTTGGATTCAGTCAAACAGTTTTTGAACTTTTCTGACGTTCTATTTAGCTATCGTTTAATGGATTGTTTTCATATGTTTTCTCTCTTTTCAAAAAAGGCTTCTTCAGGAGATAGACGTGTCAGTTTAGAAGAAGCTGTCGTCTTTGTGACAGCTGATGTTGATTCAGATTTTAACTATAATTCAAGTGAAAATGAAAAAGTATCTTCCGACGAATTGTGTTTTGGAGAAGTGCCTACTGAAGAAGAAATGGAAATTGGTAAAGAAGAACATAGATGTACGAAACAGAACCCATGTCAAATGAGATGAGGACCAGGCAAACGAATAAGAACAAGGTATGGTATCAAAAATCTTTTATGTTACTCGGCAATTGGGTGTCAGGTTACTGAAAGTTCTCTTCTTGGACTCCAATATGAATTTCTTTGCTGAGAACCCTGTAACAGTACCAGATAAACATGACAAAATATTTCTCCAGGACATTAGTGGTATGGAGACACGGTACCAAGGTTTCTCAAATGACAGTTCTTAGATGGCTACTGCTGGACACTCTACTGCGACCAACCGGACCACGAATATGATCGGAAATCCAAATCACAGTGTTGTAAACTCTTTTGTAAGTTCTTAACTCTCTTAGAAATTTAACTTTGTTCTTTTTTACCAATTTTTCTGTGTATTTTCTCTTTGTAGAATAATAATGTGGATATCAGTACAAAACTTATTTACTTTCTGAAAAATAATGTCTTTATTTTTACGTCACTGATTTTAACGTTGTCATATGGATTTACTATTATCTAAATCTGACGAAGCACATACTTAAAATCTGATCCATGCTGCAAAAAAATTGGTTTTAATTCTTGATAGAAAAAAACACATTGAATTTTGTTGGTCAGTGTTATTGTAAGAATTTCAATTGGTGTATTATGCCATTCAAGGCAGAAAACGAATTAAAACTACTAATTACATCTCTTCTTCATGCTAATTTCCTTATTTTATATTACATTACATGAGCCAAGAAATAACAGTTGGCCTTAGAATTGACAACAAATTCAAGTCAAATGACAGATAAAGTCGAGTACTTCCAAGCTAAAAAGTTCCATAATCTAGCAGCCTAAGGAGAGGAACTATCTTCTTTGTTTTGACATGAAATTCTGTAACTTTTTCCCACCTTTACTTACTGCATTCACACCTAAATGATTGACTTCAACAAATATCCTTTTAACATGAGGTTGCCTTCTTTGCAATCCATTGATTTTGTTACGAGTTAATGAACTAATGTTCTACAAGATATGCCCTGTTTTTGCCTTCTAAGTGCAAGATGCTTTGGCAAGTAAAGAAAAAGCCAGAATCCTCAATAGTTCTGGCTTACTTTTTGCAGGAAAGACCTTTGTTTATAGAGTTGTAGCCATAAACTGAGAATATGATGCTCAATTTGCGCCAAACAAAATGAATTCATGCCCTTTGAATGAAATAATTAGAGCTGCGCATTTATGTGGTTAGCCGCTAGTAACTGCAATATCGAATGGAAATAAAGAATTCTGAAATTTATGCTAAATTATTAATTAAATTATGTAATTAAATATTATTAAATGTAATTAAATAATATCACTTTATGCATAGCATTATAGAATATCCAGACCAGTGAAAGGATTTACCATTTTTGAGAGTATTGGTCTTATAAACTAAGCATATTTTTAAAAAAAATTATCAATGTTTTACTTCCAAGTTTTGGGTGATGAGTAATGTAAGGTTTAAATCCTTTTTGTTCAGGGTTTTGACCTTATGAGTAAATATTTTGATTGTTTAAAAATGTTTTCAATTCTGTTGGTGTTAGTGATGTAATGCACCTCCTGTGTTTTCGTTTCTTATTCCTATAATTCCACAAATGAACAGTCCTCTTGAATCTTTGGTAATATATTCTGCAAAGGCGATAGGTAGTTCTTTCTATCATGGAAGATTTTTTGGGAACAAAACACAAACAACTGAAATAAACGTTATGTTAATACACTTGAGCTTTAGAAAGCCTAATGTTTTATCATCGTACCTACAATGAAATGAAGTCTCATTTATTCACGCAATAATACCATACGCTAGGGAAATTCAAGCGTGTTTTTTCGCAGTATATAGTTATAAAAGTATGCTTTAATGTTCTTGTATTGAGATATTTTTATATTGATAAAATCAGTTCATTTCCTTGCGCTTCTGATGTGGTGAGCATAAATTTACGAAAGCTCAAGGTATTTCAACATAAAGGTTAATCTTAATTGTTTGTATTCTGCTGAAGTGTTGTTAATTCAGATTTTGTAAACTGGCAAGTTGAATATTATATGAGGCAAAAGAAACACCCCTTCAAGATACGAGGGAAAAAATGAAATTGAAAAGTTAACAATATATTTAATGTAGAAAAGAAATTAGGACATCAGGAAGCTGCTTCAGATAAAATCTGAAAGATAAAAAAGGATGGAACCCTCCGTAGTTAATAGAATGACAATATTCCGGAAGAGATTAAGCGAACTAACTGTGTTTTGCACATGTCATGTTACAGAAATAGAGGGTTTATTTGACCAAGTGAAAAAACTAATCCGAAATCGCCCTTCTCGATAGTTTTGAACATCTAATTAGTTATAAACCTGTATTATAAGATATTTTGAAATTTTGATATTTATAAGGTACATAGGGTAAGGGAGTGCAATTTTATGCCACTTTATCATCAACTGTAACTAACCAGCAACGCCTCAAACGTTCCAGCATTGTCATATGGTCTGACATTTGCAGTTATAAATGATCTGTGGAGCCTAAAATCTACCTACCCTTTGAATTTAAGCTGAAAACGACGTTGACTTACCTAGTATGGACATTTGCTTTTCTGCGGTATCAAGTAGGAACAACGTCACCACTGTTTATTTTAATGATCCATAGATCAAGGTTTTTTTGTAGATAAATTCAAGGTGTCCTTCAACTTCACGATATTTGTGCTCAGTTTTTGAAAGCACGATATTTATCTGGTCAACAATATCTGCTAGATAATCAAGTCCCAAAACCAAAGTTCATCACTGAATTTACCCGCAATTTTCTTTCTTTTATGAGTATCTAGAAATAACACAATCTTCTCTCTTAGTTCAAACACCTGAAGAAGATTGTTTACTTTTGACAGCCACCTAACATGGGTGTAGAAAGCAGTGCATCATATTTCATGTTCCGATCTCATTTCATGGTAAAATTATTTGTCTAGCACTGAGTGCACTCTTTTCCATGCAGTTCACAGTCTTAATTACATCATCATCTAGAACATCTTGAACTATTAAAAAATGACTGTTGTTAGCCAGGACGTTTCTGTGTACTAAAAAGTGTTCACAGTCTGCCTGAGAGAATCCTTTTCTTTCAATTTCGCCTGAAACCCTGACTTGTCTACAAGCATCGAGAAAGCATTATCTGCGCAAACTCAACATGCCTTCCCCAGTTGATACCAGTACTTGCGTCATCCATGCATTTTTTCAAACAAATACTCATTTTCCCCCCTATGCAACACCAACTTTAGAGGACTCCGTTACTTATCATCGATTATAAACGGGATCGTAATAGAAAATGGCGAGTGAAGCAATGACCACCTGTATTAAAACTTAAATTTACTCCTTATCTATTGCATCATTATTACTTATTACATCATAAAAAGCTTCTCCTTAAAAATGTTTCTACGATTTATTCCTAATTTTAATTTTGGGGTTTTTTTTAAACTGAGAACAACATAAATTTTATTTTTTGTATGTCCTTTTTTCCTGACAGGTACTGTGCGTCAACGTGCGAAGGTAAGTTCAATTTCGCGATACGTAGGCTGGGAAGCATTGGGAGGAATGTACGAGGCAAATATAGCAACAACTTCAAGCACCTGTCGACTGGACCTTCCGAAGTCGAGACTAACCTCATGCACCAACGCTGTGAGATAAGGTGAAATAAAGAGTTCAACACACACACCATGCACGATTGCCTAAGAAAAGGTTTTGGGAAGCTGTTTGGGCAGCCTTTGCAACAATCAGTTTCGTAAAACATTGCACAGAACATTTTGCCACACTATTTTGTGTCACGAAAATGTCATTTCCAACCTTAAGGCTGTGACAATTTCCAGCATATATTGTCCTCATTATTATATTGTTTTTCTATTGCTCTTATCCTTTTTAGTAAGAAGTGACAAGATATACGGAGTACTCTATGCATTCATCCAACTCGATATCTACAGTTCCTTAAATGTAACGGACACCACTTTTACAGTTTCTAGTAGTACTCTGAATACTATCATGATTCCAGAAATATTCTGTATTAAACAATAATTGTTCTCTAAAAGTAGAGAAGAGGTATTTTCTAGACAGTGTAATTGGTAAAAAGGGTAGTGAGGTAAAAGGCAGTGACACCGTGCACCCAGCAGTTGGCTTTTAAATAATATATTTGTAATGTGATTCAAACAACCAGAAACCTTGGACATTATGTAAACGTTTCTTTGTCTTTGGCTCCCCTGAAATGATACTTTTTTTTAAAAATTGAAACTCTACAATTAGCTCAAATTCATAGAACATTTATTCGGTTCTCATTTTATTGACCTGAATTGTCGTCCTTAGATTTTCCTAGGTGGGCTTCAAATAATATAAATAAATTTCCAGTGGAGGAAGTGTGAAAATTTGGGTTTGATTTAAAATATTTCCTCCAGATGAACCCAATCCAGAACAGTTAAAAGGACAACTTATATAAAGTTCTATGTTTTCTATCATTATTACACAATTGTGTAAATTGTTTTTTTGCATTATGTTAGATGTCGGGGTTAGCGTGATTTGAATGCAATCCGCGATTTTCACGCTAAGGTCGTGACATCCAAACAGGTTGTGTATCAGACAAACTTAACATATGTCATTTCTTTTTAAAACAGTTACAGCCATGTCGTGTGTGAGCTATCTCGTTATTTCGCTTTTCTCGGCCTTTTGGCTAAGGTCAAGTGTAAGATCCTTATTCTTTTCTGGTCGAGTCTCGAGTTTTGGATTCCTATGTCTAAGATCTGTGGTCTTGTCATTCTGGGACACAGGTTCTCGACCAACCAAGAAGGGACCTTGGAAAGCGATTTGTTTGTCTAGTTGCTCATGGAATATTGTGTGCTTTCTGTACCTCTTTACTTGTTCACGTCGCTCTGTTCTGCTCTTTTTTATATTTATATTTTTCTCTTATACTTCAATTTAGTATATTTATATATAATTTTCTTCCATACTTCATTGTGAATTTACGGTATTTGTAATAGGTTTGGAAGTAAAGGTAATTAGTCATTGTATTTCAGCCAAAAACATGATGATGGTCTTCCTTTTCTATTATGTAACCCAGCAATAAAGTAAAATGGAAGAACCTCAGCGAGTACTTTGTCATCGTAAACAGTGACACAGTGTAAAGGCGTGAAAGGCATTCAGTGCATACACTGAGACTTCAATATTAAATCATGAATAATTGTTGTTAGCAATAATTTCGTTACCCTGTTTGTTTCCAGGTTTTTTTATCAGCTATGTCACGAAATAAATGGTGACTCTATTCAGCCTCATTTCTAACCAATCAGCCCACTGACTTTTATAAATAAATTACTTCCCAACTGACAAAAGCAATTGCAAAATAACCTGATTATTTTCAGCTTCAAGGCCCGTAGCAGGCTGAAAAAGAAGTCTTATTTGGGGGGATAATAAGGAATGGTTGATCCGGGTAGACTGATGAAAATTTTGACAAAGTACAGAATGCCAATATTTTCAAAATTAAGAAAAAATCAAGTGACATGGTGAAGATCTGAGGAACTAACAAATGTTCTAACACCTTGGACTGGCCATTTGATCAATTTTTTTGGTTTTAGTTAAAAATTATAAAGAAACTCAGATACAATTCGATGTCGTAGCTTCATTATCAACCATTCTTAAATAGATGTTTATTCCTAGAAATGAAAAAAGATTACAAATACACACTGCAAGAAATGTTCTGTGTCACTTATAAACCAGTAACTACAAAATGATTATTTCCAAGCCAATCTACCATGCTACTAGGTCTATTAACAAAATTCAGTAAAGTTTTTGCTACTTTTTAATGTATTGAGTGGAAATGTTGCAGCCATGAAATTTGGTACATTATCGATTTTTGATGAGTTCTAATTATGTGAACATTTTTAGTTATATTTCGACAAGGCTGTTCTCATCATCAGATCTAAAAGAATATAAAAAAGGTTAAAAACAGTATAAAATGAGAGAGAACAGATGTATATATTTTAGTTGTAATATTTTATACTGCTTTTAAGCTGTTTTTTTATTTTAAGTTATATCTCACGGTTTCAGAGAAGACCGCCAGCCATTCATGGTGTACCTTCTCTTCCCTACTATTATGCTACTTTGGATCACTGCATATCTTTCCTAAAACATTTGTATATTTCCCAAAAGATCACCGGGAACATTTATCACACCTAATATGCTGTGCTTTCAGTTGTATTTTCTACTTTATTGTTTCTTTTTTCTTAGCTGTGCCGTTTTTATTCGCTACATTTTCTTTTAGCTTTACTTCTTTTCCACGATTTCAAAGCCATTCCTCAGGAAATTTCTTTTATTATTGACAATTCCTTTGGAAAATGTCCAACCTATTTATGCACCGCAACTTTCTAACTGGGTTCCCCATGTTGTATTATTCTTTCCTTTTCCTGGTTGTATAAAGTTTTCTAGTTTTTGGTTTTGCAGCTTCATGTAGAGCTACATTATTACTTGTTAGATCTTGCTCAATCCTCTTTGTAACACTTTTGAGGGCAGAGCTATGGATTTGGATAAGTCTTAGATTTGACTTTGTGTATTGAATCTTTGAGTGACTCTCGCTTTCTTTAATAGAACTGTGTTTGACTTGGCTTCCTATTTGGATTAGTTCTTCATTAGCCATTGCAATATGTTCCTCGTTGAATCTTCAAAACTTACCTCCTTGTGTTAAATTTCTTCTGGTTTGTTTTTATATAACAATGGTAGGGTCCTTATCATCGATGTTATTCTGTACCTGATTAATTTTTAATTGTATGTGTTTTAAGGTGAAGTTTTTCACTTTAATATTTAATACTTTTCCATTTCTATCAGCAAGCACGTTTGTAATTCTCCTTATGCTGATCGTATATTCTACAAGAGCGATCAGCGCAGTTTTTTAAGACGTTAGCCTGAAAATTTCGAGTTTTGAGACACTGATCTTGAGCTGCGATAATGTATCCTTCTGTTTCGGATTTGAGCCGAGACGAACACAACCATTGATGAGTTTAAAATTTGTTAACATCGTTCTCTTTGGCCAGATTATGATACTTACGGTCATGTGCTTTATTTCCCCATTTCCCAGTAGGAATTTTTAGACCTTCAGATTTTGCATTCAATTTGCCATTTCTTGCCATTTCTATGGGTTTGCCAATCAAAACCTCAGGTTTTGCCTTGACTAATTCATTTGAAATGGAGCAAGCTCTCTTCTGCTTTTCATGTTTAACTACTAGTTTAAGCAACCAATCCTTACTATTATCAACATTTGTACACAAACCTTTGGTTACAGTCATGAGTGAAAGCTCCAAATGGATCATGCTTATCTTTCCCACGTTCCTAGGTAGGTATAAACGATCAACTTCAGATTAAGGGTAATGCATGCGATGTATGGCAAGGAGTTCTCTAATTTTTGTATCAACTTTTTGAATTTCTGTTATTGACCAATTAATTACATTAAAATTATTTGACCATTATTATTCTCATTGTATTATTATTATCATCATTAATAATACTATTGTTATTATTATTATTATTATTATTATTATTAGTAGTAGTAGTAGTAGTAGTAGTAGTAGTAGTAATAGTAGTGGTAGTAGTAGTAGTAGTAGTAGTAGTAGTAGTAATAGTAGTAGTAATAGTAGTAATAGTAGTGGTAGTAGTAGTAATAGTAGTGGTAGTAGTAGTAGTAGTAATAGTAGTGGTAGTAGTAGTAGTAGTAGTAGTAGTAGTAGTAATAGTAGTAGTA
>RDPX01000040.1:3187946-3203875 GCA_003991215.1 Morbakka virulenta
AGAACAGGCAAGAACTTAACAACGCATGTCAGGATCGCGAAAAGTGGCGAAAACTGGTCAGAGAGGTCACTAAAGGTCGATAACGATCTACAGACTACGACGACGAAGTATACAATTGGTTGGTACTGAATTAAAGCACTTTTGTGACATAGTAAATTGAAGCCAGGTTTTCAGTCCTTTGGCTGAGAAGAAGATCTTTCGGGGGCTCCACTTGTAACCACACCAGTAAGTACCAACTTCACCAGTTTGATGACGATAAGTATACGAAATGTTTCTTCTTGCTTTAATTCCGTCATTATTTTGACTTTTATCCTTTCGAAATGGGCAAAATGTTCACCAACACACATAGTTTTAGGGATTTGGAATTCTGTAGGCAATACTAAAATATCAAAATCATTTTTAATATGCTCAATTTTATCAATTTGTAACGTTTGAAGTAATGGGTTCTTACCTTTGAGCCAGAAAAAAACGACAGGAAGGGGACGCCGTTGAGTGAAATGAGCAAAAATCAGTTGGGGCCTTGAGACAATGTAAGCCCTCAGCAGGATAGGTGTTTAGTCTCTGGCAACGTTTCGAAAAAATCGCTTTTTATTGTGCAGCCAAATTATAAGCACGTAAGGAGCTGTTTTGTGGACTAATGTTGTTGTTAAAGCATACTGAAAATATGTCGTTCTGTAGAAGTGAGACAAGCAAAAGCATCAACACCCCGCAATTTCAGCAATATGCTAGTCGTTATAGCATTATCAGTAAAGTGGAGTATTTTTAAAACGTAAGTTAGAATGAAGTAACTTTTTCGTGGACATTATTTCTTAGGGAAAGTCTTCAGCTAGGTAAAAAGTGGGACAAATATTCTTAGGGAGAGGTCAAGTAAACTGGAAAACAAATTTGGAACATTTTAAACAACTTTAAACAAAACAAAACAGTTATCTTGGAATATCAAGCTATAAAATATAAAACAACACCAATTTTTCATCATTTGCAAGGAGATTGAATGTGCATGATTTGATAAGCTAAGCAAGGCAATCTAATTCAACAATCTTTAATTATTACTTTTCTGAAGAGGCTAAGCAAAGTCAAAAATTTGTCCATAAAATATCCGTTTAAATAAAAATAGTTTTTAAAGATGAATATGCATAACTAAAACACGACTACAACGTAAGGAGACTGGAAATTAGTTTAAAGTATACGGGGCTCAGACTCTCAACATTTGTAGAAGTCCTCAAAGGTTATGGATTTCAAACGAATGCCACTCCTAACGACCAAACCTAACACCTTTTCATTGACATTGATTGTCTTTGAGGCGAGTCGATTCTTGGTAGGGTTGAAGAAACACTCGCGCTGAAGTAAAGGCCGCAGACAAATCTGTAAAATTGAGTCAAACGTAATCATCCTTGGGCCATTCCATGTGTTTTAATATAGGGCATAAGATACGCCATCTATCGTGTGATTCTTCAGTAGACAACTTTTCCTCACATAAACTTTTTAAGGACTGACACTCTTTCGGTTTATTTACACAATGGCTTCAGAGCACCATAATCAAGAAACTGATATGCGACGGGCGATAATGCCCAACTTGCTTCTCAGAGAGTGAGATTGTCAGTGGAGAAACGACACTGGAATTCAAAGAAATGCAAATTAAAACATTCTTGTAATACCTCAACATTTGTGCAACGAGATGATATGGGTTCACTAATAACAATCCCTCAGTAGGAGAAATTGTAAACGACCTTCTTGGACGCCAACTCTCGTCAATGTAGTTAGAGGCAAATCGTTTCTTCAACATAATATCGATTTATGTTCGATAGTTGTTATCTATTTTCTTTAGATTGTTCGTCATTTCGCTTAAAATACTAAATGCTGATACGAAATTTTCAATTTGGCTGCAATATCAGTTAACTTAAGTATATTAAACAACATGCAGTTGATGAAGACAAAGATAAGTTTTTTTCTCTGCTTCCAGTTTGACTAAGAAGTCCAACCTCAACAGCTCTGCCCTCGTTCTTCTTTGAAGGGGATCAAAAGAGCGAATGAAAGAAAAGGTGAATTTTATGTAAGAGACAGTGGAAAACTAGAACGTACCTGTTGCGTTAGTTACTTATTAGTATTTCTATGCCACCTAAACCACCTTACATGACACTTGCATTATCAAACGATTGTGAGACTAACCCATCTTTGGATGTAAGGTACTTCCGCATGAATGATTTCTCTACGAACTCAAATATCCCTTTTGCGGATCTGTCGTCTTCATTCTTCATATCGAGACAGTGCTCTACAATCAATCAATTGTCTAGTTTATACCGGAATAGAAGTCCTTGTAATTCATGACAACTTTTAAAAGTCGTCCCATCGGCAATAATAGTATAGGTATTGGCTTTCCGTATTTGGTCTGCAATTTTTTCATTAACTGACGGTGCAAGAATCGAGATTATTCGTGGACGTGTATTGCACATTTTTCAGAGTGTTTATGAATTGCTTCCCAGCAAAAATATAGGGGGGAATATGAGTTTTGAAAATCTTCTAAGAAACAGTTCTTCACCTTCAATACTTGATTCTTCGTTACCACGGAATGGAAGACCGTTAGCTCAAAGAAATCGTCGAATATGAAAAACAGCGATAAAACTTCCACCAGATGTTTCTTACCCACCGACAAAATCGGCCCATTTTTTCATACCACGGTAGTGGTTAACACATTTCCCGTGTTTTATCTAACGTTTTCCAGTGTCAATAGCTGAAGTGGGTAAATGTTTTCTGAGTAGGTTTGGAAAGAAAAATGTTGCTTGCAAAGCAAAATACGCTCTCCGTGTTATACTCAAGCTATCTAAGCTTTGCCTAGCAGTGAAAATTGAATCGACCCATGTTTTCACCGTACGTTGCAGTATAACGTAAGAAAGGGCTGGCTGGGCTTTGGTTTATTGCCCTAATCTTAGGAACAGAAAATGGTTTTAAATGCTTTTAAACGTAATTATTCTTAGCTTGTTTCTTGTGATATAGGTAAGCGACATCCTCAAAAAAAATGTAGGTAGGGTACCAAAGTGCAACCGTGCCATTGTTTATACCTACGTGTTTATCACTGCTAAAGACAGTAAAGTAAGTAACAATACATATAACATGTTACATAAAATCGGTCTTATAAAATATAGCCACAATATGAAAAAGAACCCAAAATACATCAGTGAACAATAATTAAAATCAAAAATAAAGCATACATTGTTCCTACTCTGGACATCCTTCGGATTATTAGCTGAATGGTGCAGTCATGGAGAAACACTACATAACTAACTAATGACGGTGCCATCTTAGACTGTGCCTGCTAGACCCACTGACAATACCAATAAACAAAAATATGACACAGAAATAGAGGATGTCTTACAGAAAGTCTAAACAAATTTCCCATAATCGTTGTGCGGCATAACAGGAAAATTGCACATAAGCTACACCCCTGGGAAAGGTAAAAGCTGATTTGCGAGTAAATTCCAGTGATGAAGAGAACTATGCAAAAGTCGGAATCCAAGTATTTATGTTGGTTACACAAACAACCATCAGAATAGAACAAAAAGCTTGTGTAATTATATATATATGCATATATATATATGGGTATGCGGGTATGCCAGGAGGCCTTAAGAAGTAAATGTTCCTACCCTACAATGCATAGTTTCAGGTCACCCTTGGGCAAGGTATAGTACCTGTAAAGTCCCCCTGCTGGAGCCACGGTGAACAAACCTGGCAGCAAGTTCACGAATATTCCCTGAGGTGGAAGAATCAAATGCACGATCAGGGGCTTAAGAACACAGTGCTAAGACGGAAGATCTATAAAAATAGACAACGGCTACACTAATTGCAGGGTCTCAAAGTGACTTACACGCATTAATAAACAAAGCAATTTTAGAGAGTAGCAGGAAAGGACTTGCCCTCAACCACAAGAAAACCAAATTTGTGGTCATTTCAAAAGATGAAGCAAGGAAAGTTTGTTCAGTTATGATAAATAACGAACAAATAGAGCAAGTAGATAAATTCAACTATTTGGGAAGCATAATTATATCTGATGGTAGGTGTGATTAAGACATATAACGTAGAATTTACAATATAAAAATTTACAACAGAATTACGAAAAAGAGTCATTCATAGCTATGTATTACCTGTTTTGACATACAGAAGTAAATACAGGATTATAAGCCAAAAAACAATGAAAAAAAGGAAGCAACAGAAAAGTGGTTCTTCCGTCACATGTTAAAAATCTCGTGGACTGATAGGAAAAGTAACGATGAAGTATTAGTAATAGCACAATCTAAAATATATTTAATCAGTCGTATCCGAGAAAGTCAGTCACGATTTTTAAGATCACATTGTACGAAAAGAAGGGCTAGAAACTACCATTTTATTAGGGAAAATTCAAGGAACAAGAGCCAGAGGTGGGCAGAGTGTAACATACTTAGGTACTTTTTGCAATTGGGTAAATGAAGAAACATTAGCTAATTGAACTACCGTTAAGATAATTCATCTTGCTAGAAAAAGAAGAAGGTGGAAAACCATTATCGCCAATGTCCTTAGAAGATGTAGCACTCAAAGATAGATATTTATATGTATTTATTTAAGATAATCTTTTTAGTATGACTTGCTAGCATTGTAAAGGAAATATACTGCAGCATCAGAATTTCCTTAAAATGACCACAAAGACAAACTTCAACTCCTTTGAAGATATATATATATATATATATATATATATATATATATCTTCAAAGGAGTTGAAGTTTGTATATATCACAATTGTTTACTCCATGAGCTATACGCTTACGGTGCTTTGGACGACATATTTTTACATTTTCGGGTCACTCCCTGCCGGTAGTTGTATTTGTGACCTTACACTTTGCTCTATTCTTTATCCGATTCTCTTTTCTTTCTACATCACCGAATATTTTAGCAATGTTTTACAATATTTTCAATTTCTATGTTAATGCTATTATCCGTTACTGAGAATCTCTCTTTGTTCAAGAAATTGGAACTCACTGCTGATCTAAAAGTCGATCATTAGGGTCTTGCAAAACTGACTCAGAAGTGATCTTTAACTTTAACTCTAAGAAGAAACAAATCTATGCATTGACGTAAGAAGAGAACTTCCTTTACATCTCTTTCTTATGTAAGTCATAGGCAAGTGGAAGCATATTTGTAAAACAGTTTAATCATTAAGGGAAGGGTCATATGTTTCTTGTCTAATCTTTTATCGAAATCTTTCATATAATCAATTGATAAGTCTGTCTCGTCTAGGTTTTGATCCCTCTTTAAGTCAAACGGCTATATGACACACGAGATCATTTGTTATCTCTATAAATACACAATTTGTCCTTGTGTGGTATACTCTTACAAATTTTCCAGAGGCATACAGAAAAACTTGTTTCTGAGCGTAGGCCAAAATGAAGTATCTGCCAAACAGTAGGTATGGATTTAACAGGTATTTATTTGTACGTTCTGTAAGTTACTTTACTTTTCTAGTGGCTTGTAGGCACAGGTATCATTCATGACTCATGAAGAAATTGGGCATTTAAGATGAAACGCTGCTTTGTGAGATTGCAAGAAAAAGTTAAATAAAGATATATATATAGATTTATATATATATATATATATATATATATATATATATACATATATAAATATAAATGAACATCATGATTCATATAATTCCATCCCATGGCAGAAGCAATGTCCATAAAAAGGATCAAATTTTTTCCAAATTTTTATCAACAACAAGTCAACATACCTCAATATTCAGTACCTATATTTTTTATAAAGTAAAAACTTTCTTTTTCTCAAATTATGTGGTGACCACTTATATATCTTCAAATTAAACACTTTCTGTAGTCTGAAATTAATGGTGTTATATCGAAGCTTTTTGTCTCTTTTGTGACGACGTTTGACCCATAAGCAAGGCAAGCTTGAATAATGTTCATGTAGACTACCTCAGATACTTTAATCTTCAGCTTGTGAGCTTCTCAAAGACGCTTGCACTTAATGGCTGAATTGATCTTTGGCTAGGGCAAAACTGACAGTTATGACATCGACTGAACTGATTTTTGACTCACGGAAGATAACTTAATATGTTTTGAATGCGAATGAAACCAAGATAATCAGTAGCAGCTGTCATCGGATTAAAAATATAAGTGAGAAACTGTGGAAAAAATAGCTGTCGTCTTTAACTTCAATTTTCGATAATTGATTTGAAAAGCGGAGTCATTGATATGAGAAATCAATTATCATAGTAAAAAACTGCTCAGAATTTTAGCTTTATAATAGAATAAAACTGTTGTAAGTTTGTTATACAATTAAAAATGAGGTTTCATTCATTTTTAACTCCATGGTTTCAATTGCGCTTTCGTTAAATTCGNTTTATAAATCCAGTAAAGCATACAAAATAACTAGACAAATTTAGCAGTTACTACTAGTTTCATGTTTTCTTAACAATCTTCAAACTGCAATGAATTACTACAACATTTCGTGTATTATAAAGATGCATGGTAATTATGGAACACTCAATAGAATTATGGAACACTCGATAGAATTATGGAACACTCAAGAGAATAAAGTATTCATTTATATTGTATAAATGAATAAAAGTATACTCAAGGGCACACATAAAGTTACAAACCGTAATACCTACTTAGGCAAACAATAAATTATTCATTTATATTGTATAAATGAAGAAATGAATAAAAGTATACATACTCAGGCAAACAATGGCTATGCACGATGGTCAATTACATACCGCGCACTGACAAACAATGTCGCTTCCCCTCGCGTGGGAGTGTGTAAAAATGTTCATAGCATGATAAATGAACATCATGATTCATATAATTCCATCCCATGGCAGAAGCAATGTCCATAAAAAAGATCAAATTTTTTCCAAATTTTTATCAACAACAAGTCAACATACCTCAATATTCAGTACCTATATTTTTTATAAAGTAAAAACTTTCTTTTTCTCAAATTATGTGGTGACCACTTATATATCTTCAAATTAAACACTTTCTGTAGTCTGAAATTAATGGTGTTATATCGAAGCTTTTTGTCTCTTTTGTGACGACGTTTGACCCATAAGCAAGGCAAGCTTGAATAATGTTCATGTAGACTACCTCAGATACTTTAATCTTCAGCTTGTGAGCTTCTCAAAGACGCTTGCACTTAATGGCTGAATTGATCTTTGGCTAGGGCAAAACTGACAGTTATGACATCGACTGAACTGATTTTTGACTCACGGAAGATAACTTAATATGTTTTGAATGCGAATGAAACCAAGATAATCAGTAGCAGCTGTCATCGGATTAAAAATATAAGTGAGAAACTGTGGAAAAAATAGCTGTCGTCTTTAACTTCAATTTTCGATAATTGATTTGAAAAGCGGAGTCATTGATATGAGAAATCAATTATCATAGTAAAAAACTGCTCAGAATTTTAGCTTTATAATAGAATAAAACTGTTGTAAGTTTGTTATACAATTAAAAATGAGGTTTCATTCATTTTTAACTCCATGGTTTCAATTGCGCTTTCGTTAAATTCGAATTCTTTTACAACTTTGTAATTCATTCCGATAAAGCGGTAGGATAAAATGGAAATTTATTAATTGGATTGCTTTCTTCGTTTAACTAAATTGGTTGTGGGGAGATGCTTTCCAAGTTTTCATACAAGGTTTCTCATAACATTGACTAAAAGTTATGTTCCTATAATGTACTTTAGATTTATCCATGTTTAAGTCATTCAAATTTAATAAATTCGTAATCATCCATGTGTTACTGGAAGCCGATCTAATATCACTATCACCGTTAGATGCTAAAATAGACTAGAGGTTTAGACATTAGTGTTGTCCGTAAGAGAAATTGAGGCGTGTATGAAGTTTTGCTTTCGGGTTTTTTTCAGTCCAATTGTAAATATACGAGGTTTGCATTAAAAGAAGGAACATCTAACGGAATGTGGACTGGATAGATTTTCCACAATTTTGATATTTTACCTTGACACGGCTCTCACTATGAGCTGAAAGGTTAGTATCATTTACAGGTTTCGAAATCAATGAGATAGACTACTATTACTCCTACTGCAGCTAGGTACCACTGTTCGTACTACTAGTACTAGTAAAAATATTAGTAACACAATTATTGCTGCTTCAAATTGGTCCCAACTACTCCTCCTACAAACAATAGTGGTATGGTAACTGTTACAACTTGTAAAAATAGTTTGACTCCTGACACTACTGATACTAATAGTTATGCTGGTATTGATGTTTTACTAGTTTAAGTACTACTAGTAATAATACTAATACTGCTGCTTCTACTATTACTACCACCACTCCTATTGATACCGCTACTACCACTGCTACTACTACTACTACTACTACTACTACTAATACTACTACTACTGCAGCCACTAGTATAATTATATCTACTAGTACTTTTAATAGATTAAAGGCTATACAAGGCAAAATTACACTGCATATGAAATTTTGTAGAAAATAGAGAAGGAAAGAGAACAAAAAGAGGATCGTACATAAAACATTGAAAATCATACAATATAAGAATGCACTCATAAGATAAATTATTCCACAGTTTAACTATCCAAGGATAAAGAATCTATACCCATAGAACGATTTATTACATCGAAGGGTAACAGCTGCATAAAGTTAACGACTTAGGAATAAAACATGGGATGCAACAAACTGATCTGGTCCCAGCCAGGAAAGCTCATTACATCTCACTTATTGTAGTACCTGTAGAAAACATTAATACAGGCCACATTTCGTCCATGAGACAACTGTTGAATAGTAGCACCTAGGTTTGGGCATAATAAGTTAAAAAAACTTCTCCTGAACTAGGTCAGGGAGATCAAGATGGAATGAGGGAGCACCTGTCTAGATATGGCAACAGTACTCGATGCAATGATGGATGGAAGATTTATAGAGGTACAAGGTTGTCTCAATCGGTAAGAAATTTGTAAAGAACCAATCTTTCCAGAAGCAGATTTATCAATAGCTTGAATATTATTATAAAAAAACGGTCGAAAAAAATGACAAATCAAGCACCTTAATGATGATTACCTCATATGATGAGAAGCAACCTCACCAGGATTATCATAAGAAGAATACTCCATGAGCTATAAAGAACACGACGATAAGAACCTAGCCTTTTATGAAGACATCAGTTGCAAATTTGAAAGAAACAAACCAGTTCTTTTCCCATTCTCTAACAGTTTGAAAGTTAGCTCATAAATCTCTGTTGAATTTTCTTGTGGTCAATGCTAGAGCAAAAGGTAGTGTAATCATCATAGATATTGATGAGCTGAAGCAAATTATTAGGCACATTATTGATGTTTTCCACAAATTGTTCTTCAGATCGAATCGCGTTACAGTTGGTTTCTTTATTTATTCAACTTCAATTTCAGGCCTGTTATTAGCAGTTCATGATCTGATCCACACTCTGATCTAGGTGTTTTCTTAGCAGTCTGCACCGAGCCACGCCATAACCATCTTAAAGGGATCTAATCAATTTGATTGCGATGTAGCCCATCTGATACTATCTAAATATATATTCTTCTTTTAGGTTGTTTGTGGCACGCATCTATGATAATTGTTTCGTATATTTCGCAAAATTATATCAAGGGACCACATGACGAATGTGGTCTCTCCATGACGAATTATACAAAATAGTACCTGAGAGGCCTTGGAAACTAGCAGGCCACATATATCCCCTACCACAATAAAGATTTTCAAGAAGTGCACTCAGCTGGCACCCAACAAGAGGACAAAGGAAAAGAGGCAGGCGGAAAACAACCTGGCAGTCTACATATAAAAAGGACTTGAAATCGAGAACAATCGTACCAGAAAATGGAAACTCCTTGATTCATGAGCGAATCAGATGAACCAGTCTTGCTGCCCGATGTCCACAGGACGGGAGGACCCAAGGTCTAAGGTAAGAAGTCGTGGGCAGTAAATTTTAAACCTTAAAAATAGTAAAAAGACTTTACTAGTATATCTTTAAGGTTTTATTCTTTATTATAAAAATCATTTAAACTAGGGCTGGTCATGTTCCTTTCCCTAATTTCATAAAAATTTTTTGATCCCTACTAATTTCCTGTGCCAGTTTAACACAAATGCTATACGGTTTTGAGCAATATATAATTCCATTATTCGGCTCTAAGTATGCCGACTTGTTAATTAATCTTTTTGTCGGTTTTCAGTAGGTTTTTGGACTCTAACCAAGTTGTTTCAAATGATTAACAAAGAATTTGCCTTGTCGCCAGTAGTCTGATAAATGGTCATAAATCCGTCTGATGCGTGTAAAGGATGACTTGGGAAATTATTTTGCGAGAAATGGGAAAGAGCAGATTTAAAGAGCGATGAAAAAAATCTTCAAACACAGACGTCTGAAATCAGATACAGGAAGACGATAGAAACTGACAGAAAACATAAAACTATTGCCCGGAAATCGGGGTTCCATAGAAGTCTAATCCATACTGAAGATTCATTATCTGTGGATCTAAATTTCTATAAACCCATCACGACGAATATTAGTTCGCCATCAAAAATTATAACACGACAACAGTCTGATGCGAACAAGTTATCTGTAGATAAACCGATTCCTGTTGACTTTCCGAAAGTGCAAATTTGAATCAAATATAAGACAATCGACAACGTGTGATATATTGCGTACTGTAGTTAACGTTGTTACAATGCTAGAAGCCTTCATCTAATTTATTGTCAATAAATTCTCATTTAATGTTTTTTTGTTTTTGGTCAGAGTTAAAAAAAAATAGATATGGACGACTGCTGTAGCCAAAATAGTGATGACGATACAAAAGGCAGCTCACGGAAAAGGCAATTAATCAAAGACATGCATTTCCTGGTCCGAGGTCTTCACATCATTATTTAGAAGATGCATTTTATCTGAGCTTTGGAATGGCAGCAAAGCCTATATTAAGGAATTTATTGTAATGATCAGCCTAGATGACACTATGAAACCTGCTAGGGTTTCAGGGTCGCAGGCTTTACCTCTTTATCTCTATCTATCTATCTATCTATCTATCTATCTTTCTTTCTTTCTATCTCTCTCTGTCTCTCTATCTCTCTGTGTCTCGGCCTAGATGACACTATGAAACCTGCTAGGCGCCAATTATATAACGTAAAGGCAAACCAAATCACCATCAAGGAACCTGGAAGTGAACAGAAAGTGTTAACAACTGGTTATGTGGAGAACATCAGTCATCCCAGTGCCGATTCTTGTAAAAAAGAAACTCCTGAAGGAGGTAATTTTTCTGTGCTGCAACATAATCCCTGACCTTCGTGACGGTCTGCCCATCGCGTCTGCAAACGGCAAATACAAATTGCAAATGTTTACTGTCGTCGGACTAAAAGATTCTATCAAAAATGTGTTAAAACCGGAAATTGATATATACAATAATTTAGAAAGCCTGTTGTGTAATGTTTCGGACATGTTAATATGAGTATGTGAATTTAAATAATACGAACTCTGAAGATAATAAAAACTATGTTTTAGTTAAATCGCTATTTTTTAGTAGTCATTCGTTTTACTTTGATTCGTAAATATGTATATCTCTACAAAAATGTAGCGCAAGTTTTTCTATCTTGCTAAGTATGATAAATTTGTTAAAAGTTATGTTCATTGCATTTGCCTACCGCGAAAACCTGTAAAATGGCTTAACAGACACCACAGTAATAAAAAAACATAAGCAGATTGAAAAGAGACACGTTATTTCGCATCACGATTATAAAAATCTGCAATTTGCTTGAGGAAACAAACATTTTTGCTCAATCATCTCAACGAATTCTTCATCAACTTGTAAAGTGTAAAGATGTGCATTATTTTCCCATCCCCTATATATGACCACAAGTAGTTGACATATGAGAGTTATATGTTGAGTTTCCAATATTGATACTTTTTATCTGTGTGTGACGAGTCAAGGTCAGTGTTTGAAATAGAGGAAATGGGAGAGTGAGGGCTACAGTGAGAATAGTATGAAGGGAGTTTCCTTCAATAAAGTTTTCATAATGAAGCTTTTTAAGGAGACGTCCACTTGAGAGTTTCATTGAAACCTTTGTTGAGGTTGTGAAGACCTGATGTTTGNACACTATGAAACCTGCTAGGGTTTCAGGGTCGCAGGCTTTACCTCTTTATCTCTATCTATCTATCTATCTATCTATCTATCTTTCTTTCTTTCTATCTCTCTCTGTCTCTCTATCTCTCTGTGTCTCGGCCTAGATGACACTATGAAACCTGCTAGGCGCCAATTATATAACGTAAAGGCAAACCAAATCACCATCAAGGAACCTGGAAGTGAACAGAAAGTGTTAACAACTGGTTATGTGGAGAACATCAGTCATCCCAGTGCCGATTCTTGTAAAAAAGAAACTCCTGAAGGAGGTAATTTTTCTGTGCTGCAACATAATCCCTGACCTTCGTGACGGTCTGCCCATCGCGTCTGCAAACGGCAAATACAAATTGCAAATGTTTACTGTCGTCGGACTAAAAGATTCTATCAAAAATGTGTTAAAACCGGAAATTGATATATACAATAATTTAGAAAGCCTGTTGTGTAATGTTTCGGACATGTTAATATGAGTATGTGAATTTAAATAATACGAACTCTGAAGATAATAAAAACTATGTTTTAGTTAAATCGCTATTTTTTAGTAGTCATTCGTTTTACTTTGATTCGTAAATATGTATATCTCTACAAAAATGTAGCGCAAGTTTTTCTATCTTGCTAAGTATGATAAATTTGTTAAAAGTTATGTTCATTGCATTTGCCTACCGCGAAAACCTGTAAAATGGCTTAACAGACACCACAGTAATAAAAAAACATAAGCAGATTGAAAAGAGACACGTTATTTCGCATCACGATTATAAAAATCTGCAATTTGCTTGAGGAAACAAACATTTTTGCTCAATCATCTCAACGAATTCTTCATCAACTTGTAAAGTGTAAAGATGTGCATTATTTTCCCATCCCCTATATATGACCACAAGTAGTTGACATATGAGAGTTATATGTTGAGTTTCCAATATTGATACTTTTTATCTGTGTGTGACGAGTCAAGGTCAGTGTTTGAAATAGAGGAAATGGGAGAGTGAGGGCTACAGTGAGAATAGTATGAAGGGAGTTTCCTTCAATAAAGTTTTCATAATGAAGCTTTTTAAGGAGACGTCCACTTGAGAGTTTCATTGAAACCTTTGTTGAGGTTGTGAAGACCTGATGTTTGATTTAAAAACCATATTATAACCATATGTTAGCTATATTTGGAAAACGGCTTAATTCGTCTTTTACAGACATGTGTAGAACTGGCCCCGAAACATACATTTATCGAAGTTAAATGTTACAAGGTCATAACCATGTGGTAATTCAGTGGTTCAGGCAAGAGCAAAAAGAATGCAATACACAAGTAAACATCAGATTGGAAAATTGCAGGTGAAATGTCAGTGTTGGGTGAATAAAGACGAATCAACTGTTAAACCAATTCATCAGTGGTATTCAAATTAAGGCTACCTACCGCAGGAAATAATTTATTGTTAAGGTAGATGCTCACGAGAAAATGTTGTGATCCAGTGTGGGGAAAATTCGCAGTTAGGTTGTTTTTATGTCGAAGCAAAGTGTAATTTCTGAAGGCGGCTCTGCCTCAGATATTTTAGAGTTGCCAAAAAGATGTCAAAATAATCTCGGACATGTACAAAAACTGTAAAACAGCGGCAAGACGAGCAGCAGGAATGACAGTGGTTTTTAAGTTAGAGTGGGCCTATACCAAAGGCCCTCCCTCAGTCCTTTTTTGTTTCCGATCATAATGGACGTCGTGATGAAAGATGGTAGAGAAAATCCACCCAACGCTGTTTGCAGATGACATTGCTATTTCCAGTTTAAGTAAAATGAAGCTAATCGAAGACCTAGAAAACTAGAGAAGCGCTCCAGAAAGAAAGAAGTTTACGGGTTAGTCACAAGAAAAGAGTACAGGAATAAGATTACAGGGAGAGACGATAAATGAAGCAGACGAGTTTAAATATTTGGTATCTACAGTAAGTAAAGACGGTGAAGGTAACTATGAAATTATTAAGAGAGTTCATTCTGGTTGGAATACTTGGAGAAAAGTGACTGAGTAAGGTGTGAAAAAATACCGGTGAAATAAAAGGGAAATATCTATAAAGCAGTAATTATATCCGCTGTACTGTATCGTACGGAATTAGTTACAACAATGACAAAACAAAAGTCAAATTAAAGAACAAAACAGTAAAGGAGGAATTAGATGTAAAAAGGCTGAGAGAGAGAGAAAATGAGAGAATTCGGGCAAGAATAGTATGGTCGTTTGTAGAGAAGGCTCAAATGCTATATTGAGAACAGAGTATTAAACATGTAAGTTCAGGAAAAACGGGGAAGGGAAAGATCACAGAAAACATGGTACGATCAGGTTCAGGTGAATACGAGAGAGATAGACATCAATGAAGATGGATGAAAAGATCGAGAGAAAAAGACTATCTGCTGTGATTACTTAAAAGAAGAGGAAAAAGCAGAAAGTTAAAGAAGAATAAGAAAGTGCGATTTAAAAAAGCCGACTGGAAAGTAAAACGTGGATCAATCAATCAATTGGGGTGCCGTATCAGAATTCTGGCATAGACGGCAGCCATACCATCCTTCTCATGGCGGTTCTTCAGACCCTGAAGGAGCACAGTGAGTCTCCAACTAGTTACACCTTTTAACCATGCCCAGTAGATAGTTGGTTCTCTTCCCCTTAATCTTTTTTCTTCTACACAGCCATTTACCACAACTTCTTCAAGCCTTTCCTTCTTCATCACATGCCCCACAAACCAAATCTGCCTCTTCACAATCGTCTATCATAAACATCTTCTAGTTCCTGCTTTGCGCAGAATGTCCACATTAGTTATCCTGTCTTTCCGTGATACCCTAAACATTCTCCTTAGAAACCACATTTTCACTGCTCTATCCTGTCTTCCAGACTTTTAGTAATAGTCCAACTCTCGCAAACATATAGTAGACTTGACCACATGTAACATTTAAGTAGCCTAATTCGAGTTTCGATCGACACACTATTTGACCGTAGAACCTTCAATTTTTTGAAGTCAGTTTTCGCAATGCCAGTTCTCCTCTTTTTTTCCTCCTTTGATCTAGTGTTCTCTAAAACCATACTAAGCAGATAAACAAACTTTTCAACTGTCTATAGTACTTTGCACCAAGATCTTACATGTCGTCTCCTTCTTTTTTGAAAATACCATCACATCTCTTTCTTCTACCACTGTATCTACAATGTTTTGCAGTTTTTCTTTACTGTCTGATATCAACGCTATGTCATTTGCATATCTGATTTTGTTAGCATTTATTCCACCAGTAGGTATTACTTTCATGTCCTTAATGTTCCGCATGCTCATTTCTGTGTAAAGTAAGAACAGGTCAGGAGATAGTATACATCCCTGTCTCGCTCCCCTCTATATTTCGACATACTCAGTAACTTTACCATTGAGTCTCACAGCTGCCTTTTGTTCCTAGTCTACGTTTTTCAACAGTTCAATATCCTGCCTATTCAGATCTAATGCTTCTAGGATTTCAACAAAGGATCATGTCTAGCTCTATCAAAAGCTTTCACGTGGTCAATGAAACAAACATGTATATCGTTATGCATACTAATTGTCTACCAATATTTTTACTCCAAAGATGGCATTTCGTGTGTCCTTGTCGGCTGTGAATCCATACTGTTCTTCTTCTACCTCTCCAACTGTTCGACCACACAGCCTTTCCTAGAAAAACGTTAAGAATCATCTTTGTTAGTTGGCTCCTTAAGCTTATTGTTCTGACAAAGTCACATTTCGTGGCCCTGTTTTCTTAGGCAGAGTGATAAAGATAGATATGCACATCATCTCTGGAAAATGACCTTCCTC